>CAUYON010030780.1:0-55447 GCA_963573935.1 Arctocebus calabarensis
GAGCTGTTCTCTTGGGGGAGGGGACTCCCGTCCGCTTGGTGATGTGCTCTGTACCTTTTATTTGTATCCTTGGGGTCGCAGGTCGCTCCAGCAGTGTTGATGTGTGTTCCTCGGCCTTGTCTCTTGGCTCAGCTCCAAACCATTGGCTTTCTCGCCAAATTTCTGTCCTTTAACTCTCCTTCTGGACAGGAGCGTCTGCAGAAAGCTGGCTACAGACTACCATCTTGGCTCCTCCCCTCTGCATCACTTTGCAACACTTTTTTTATGATGCTTATATTTAATAATTTTAAAATTAAATTTCTAATAACACTTGTACATTTAAGAATGTTTTTCCAATAGCAAACTTGGTTGAATAACAAAGCTGATGTCTAAGGAAATCATCTTTAGGGAATGTCAGTTTCTAATGCCAGGGGAATAAAAACTTATTTCAGGATTAGGTTTTATTGGAAGAATGTCTTAATTCACTTTCTTTTGCTATAATGAATATGACAGACTGAGTGATTTGCCTTATAGTTCTGGAGACTGGGAGGTCCAAGGGCCTGGTTCTGGCCTCTCTACATCTGGTGAGGGCCTTCTTCTGTGTCATAACACAGTAGAAGTAGCTGCAACACTTTTTTTTGTTGTTGTTCTGTTCTCCAACTAATGGTTTTTCTGGTTTGAGGCCCATATGAATAAATACAATTTATTTTAAAATTTTAATTACAAAACTTTGTAGTCTTATTTTTATTTCCATTGAATAAACACTTAGGAATGGTATTACTGAGACCTAAAGAATATATTCAACTTTATAAGAAACTTTAAGAAATTGTTTTTCAAAGAGTTTGTTTTCCTTTCCAGTTAGTAATGTTGTGAGTCCCACTTCATCCACATATTCATAAAAACCTGCTTGTGTAATATATGTTAATATTAATCATCCTAACAGATAGATGCTAATATCATATTGCATTAATGTCCATTTAACTGGTGAATACTTAGGGTAAGCATCTTTTTAAGTGCTTGTATGTTACTCATCTGTATTTTTTAGTAATATATATTCAAATATTTAAGAAATCTTATTGGTGTTTTAGTTTTCTTAATTGTTGATTTGTGGCAACTCTTTATATAATCTGGATAAAGTAGTGGATCCAATATGTGTTTTGCAAAACATTTACCTACACCAGTAGCTTGTTCATAATATTTATATTATTGCTCAAAGAACAGAAGATCTTGACTCTGAAGTTATATTTGTCAGTGTTTATTCTATGGTTGTAATTCTATATCTAATCAAAGAAACCTTTGCTTAACCTTTGCTTAGTGCAAGTTCACAAGTTTCCCCTGGCTGGGCATCATGGCTCATGGGAGGCTGAGGTGGAAGGTCTGTTTGAGCTCAGAAGTTCAAGAGTGAGACCTCATCTCCATAGAGGACAGAAAGATAGCTGAGTGTGGTGGCAAGTGCCTACAGGCCCAGCTACTCAGAATGCTGAGGCAGGAGGATTGCTTGAGCCCAGGAGTTTGAGGTTGCTATGTACTATGATGACACCAGAAGACATCATTCACTGTGGCCAGGGCAACAGAGCAAGACTCTTGTCTCTGCCAAAAAACTAAAAAGTTCATTTATACCTTCTTTGAGACATTTTACAGTTCTTTTTTTTTTGAAAAAAAGTTGATGTCTGTAGCCAATTTATGGTTAAATTTTTCATGGATACAAGTTTATCTCTTTTTTAAAAAAATTTTTTATTAAATCATAGCTGTGTACATCAGTGCAATCACAGGGTACAGTGCGCAGGCTTCATATACTGATGTTCAATTGTTCAAGTATTATTTTTTAAACACTGATTTTTCAATTAAAATTGAAAAAATTAAACATAAACCTATCACTTTATTTCTGAACTCAATTTTGTTCATCTACATATCTATTTTCCAATTATTAATAATTACTGTAGCTTTATGTTAACCTCAAATTCACATAGTGGGAGTCCTTCAACTGTGCTTTTATTAGTTGAACTTGATTGTTGTAGATCCTTTGTATTAACATACAAATTTTGTAATCAGTTTTCCATTTTTATAAAGTGTTGTAATTTTGATTGCCATTGAATTTAAATAACAGAATTATTTTGGCACAATCAGTATGCTAAAAATATTAAGTCTTTTGAACTATGAACATGGTATATCTATTCATTTATTTTTGCTTCCTCTGATGTCTCTCATTAATATTTGCTAGTTTTTAGCATGAAATTCTTCCACATATATTAAATTTATCCCTATTTCATGATTTTTATCCTGTTGTAAACAGCACTAATTTTTGAATTCAACTTTCACTTCATTTCTAGTTTATGTAGAAACAACTAATTTTTGTATATTGATCTTACATACAAAGACCATGATAAAATCTCTTGTCAATTCTGTAGCTCCATTGTAAATACTTTAGATATTTCTACGTAGAACTCATGCAATGAGTACTATAGTTAATTTCATCTTGTACAGTCCATCTGTCTTTATTTTATCCTGAAACATGTCACTGTTCAACCTCTAGTACAGTGCAGAATTTGGTAGCAAGAACAAAGAATTCCAACTTGTTTCCCATCCATGGCATAAGCAGTCATTTATCCACTATTAAGAATATTAGCTGCAACTCTCTTTTCTCTCACCCACTCACCCCTCAAGTGTCTCATCTTTCTCTCTCTCCCCCCTCCACCTCTCTCTACCTTCTCTCTTCTCCTCTCTTCCTCCATTTCTCTCTCTCTCTCCCCTCCTCCTTAATGCTGCTCTGCAGCTTCCCCCACCAATAAAGACCTTTCATACAAAAAAAAAAAAAGAATAGTAGCTGCAGCATTGCATGGATACAATTTATCCTATTGAAGAAGTTCTTTTCCAGTCCCAGTTTTCTAACAACTTTTAACATATGTAGATCCTGAATTTTATCCAAAGCTTTTATGTATTAACCAATCACTCTTTTAGATTGGTTTATATCAGGCATCCTCGAACTTTTTAAACAGGGGGCCAATTCACTGTCCCTCAGACCGTTGGAGGGCCGGACTATAGTTTGCTAAGTCGTGGAAGAAGCCCAAAAGCCCATCAACCCACGAATGGATTAATAAATTGTGGTACATGTATACCATGGAATACTATGCAGCCTTAAAGATAGAATGTCTTTTTCTTGATGGAGCACTGAGATAACATGTTTTGTCAGAGAATCATAAAATTGACCCATTAGCCTAAGAGAAGAAATAATACAATCTCTAGTTAGATATCAAGTAAATGCTAATAAAGTGTGATAATATTCCCAAAGCATTCAGAGAAGTCCCCTTGTTGCCATGCCATGCTACTCTGTACACACTTACAGAACTATTAATTTTTTAGTCTATAGAGGATGAGAATATTCAGAAACTACCTAACCACATTGTGTAACTTAAAGTTGACCAATATCTATATAGTACTGGACAACTGAGAATATCTTCTTTATCTTAAGAATCTTATGTTCAGAGGAGTAGTTAAAAGCTTGGTTTACTCTTTTCTAGAATTATTTCAATTTTTATATATGTTTTTAAAATCATACTGATGTTTGACAAGATTTTCCAAAGACATCTTTTATGACTTCCCTTGGTTCATTTTTGAATAATTGTAAACAGTTTATATTTCAGAATAATTATTTTTGAATAATTATAAACAGTATATGTCTATGTTTCTAGGTAGGATTTACCACCAAACTGTTAAGTAAAAATTTTTACCATACAATTATAATATCATAGACCCCAAAGGTGAAAGACCATAAGTGGTAGATAAGAAGGGAGGGAAGCACAGTCTCAATTATGGTTCCTGAGAAAAGAAGAAAAAAATGGGTTTTAAGGAAATGATTTGAGGTGGACAATGTTTAAAACATTACACAATATTTGTCTTAATTCTTATCTTCATGCAGGTCAAAAAGATAGTATTTAGTACCTGACACCATGGATTTTGAAGTATCATATGAAATATAAAACAAGAGAAGTAAGGGATGAATTGTCTTTCTTTTTTCTTTATTTCTTTTCTTTTCTTTCTTTTTTTTTTTTTTTTTGGACACAGAATCTCACTATGTCACACTCGGTAGAATGCCACAGCATCACAGCTCACAGCAACTTCAAACTCTTGGGCTTAAGTGATATCTCTTGCCTCAGCCTCCCAAGTAGCTGAGACTACAGATGCCGGCCACAATGCCTGGCTCTTTTTGGTTGTAGTTGTCATTGTTGTTTGGCAGGCCCTGGCTGGGTTCAAATCTGCCAGCTCCAGTGTATGTGGCTGGCGCCCAAGCCACTGAGCTATAGGAGTCAAGCCAAATTATAACTTTCTTACTTGGTTTCTATGCAATGCTTTTGTTACTAGAAAAGAGAGAGAGAGACAGACAGACAGACAGACAGAGAGGAGAAATACATATTAACTGCTATTTTCCGTTATATTTTCACATTTTGTTGAGAAATGATGGTTCTACCTCATCATACACAACCAAGTTTGTAAATACAATACCAAGTACACACTATATTTAAATCAAATGCTACTGAGTGCCACATTTATACAAGAGCATTTCTTTAGGTCTTCCTCTTAACCTTTGAAAAGAGCTTTAAATTGTTTGCAGATTCCAAACTGTGCTACTTAAAATTCAAGGAGAAGTGATTAAGCTAAAATGCAAAGTTAATCCAAAAATGCAATTAGCACCTCATTGGAGAAGAAGATGTTACATTATAAGGAAAAGGTGTTAACAAAAGACATGTTAAAATGTTATAAAGTTAGGAGAGGCAGATAGGCCAGGAGATAAGTAAGCATAGTAGCACTGTAAAGGTCCTATATAAACAGAGCAAGCTATTTTAATTTTAAAATACTGTATTTGAATTACTATACTTTAGGCCAGTTATGTATTCATGTAGCTTTGAGACCTTGGAAATGTATTTAAAAATATATGCCCAATGTTAACTGATTTTAAGGCCAGTCTGTTACAAAACAAGCTATTGCAAGTAGTAGTAGAGAAGGAAGAATAGGGAAAAGAAGAGAAAGAAGATGAGAATTGTATTGAGTCTCAAATTAATTGAAAGATATTTTAAATTATTTTAAGCTTCTTATTTAAAATTGACATTTTGAAATCCAATTGACACAATGAGTTTATGTGATAGAAAAATCACTGTGTAAGAATTCAGTGCCCTAGCAAAATTCTGTTAGTAAATAAACATGCAGATTGATGTCTTCTTACCCTATTAGCTGTTTTTTTTTTTTTTAACCATACTATGAAAGGACAACATTTGATTGACTTTTAGAGTGGTTTTAACTATTAAGTTCTAAGTTTCTACTAAGTTTTTTTTTATTTTATGAACTTTATTACTTTTAGACCCATGATCAAAATTATTCTAGCCAATTTGATTATCTATTTATCAGGATATATGTGACTGCTAACATTTCCAATCAATAATATCTAAATTTGCTAATGAGGATGCTTTGTGCTCTAATAATATGAAGTAAATTACCATGAATTATATACTTGATATGTCTTAAAGAAAGTCATTTATCAACACTAAGTATTTATTCAGTATATAAATAGTATGAATCATATTATAATGGAGTAAGTAGGTATAGCATTTACCATTTTAGGTCAATTTCCCTTGGAATAGTTGAATTATGAGATATATTCCCTGATATGATTCCCAACATGTCAGTGGCTATTTCTTATTAATTCTTTCATTTATTAATTCAACAAATATTTAATGAACATCTATGGATCAATGGGGGACATTCTACTCACTAAGGATTCAATAGTTATAAAAATGATACAGCCTTTCCCTTTGGAATACAATAATAAATGAATGAATATAATTGATATTTGGAAAACACATACATATAGAAATATGATATGCTGAGTGAGCTTTGAGTGCTCATAGCTCAGTGGATAGGATGCTGGCCACATATACCAAAGCTGGTGGGTGTGAACCCAGCCCTGGCCAGCTAAAATAACAATGACAATTGCAAAAACAACAACAAAAAACATACCCTGACATTGTGGCAGGCACCTGTAGTCCCAGCTACTTGGCAGCCTGAGATAAGAAAATCACTTAAGCACAAGAGTTTGAGGTTGCTATAAGCTGTGACACCACAGCACTTTACCCAGGGCAACAGCTTGAGACTCTGCTACAAAAAAAAAAAAAAAAAAGAAAAGAAAAGAAAGAAAAAAGAAGAAAAGGAAAAATGATATGTTTTACAGAAGTGGTATTGCAGAGCAGCAGTAAAAGAAAAGACTTATTAATAAGTAGTGCTGGGATCAGTGCAGAATCTATATGGAAATAAAAAAATAGTTTGTTACTCCCACCAAATACTATAAACCAATTACAGCCAGATTAAATAAACTACATTTAAACTAATAGTTTCTATTCATTAAATGAAGTTCCTTTCAAATGAGAGTGAAAATTAGGACATAAAATAATAGCAAATGTATTACAATGTAAAACTAATAAGGATTAGTATCTAGAATATATAAACAAGTAATACAAATTAGAAAGAAACCATCAATACTTCTGGGCAGGTGTTTCTTAAAAGAAGACAATCACACGAAACCCAATAGTATATAAAATGTCATTCAATTTTATATGACACTATATATACATGAATATTAGATAACAATGATAAATTATAACTCAGCCACCAGATTAAAAGAAATTATAGAGTATAACAGTATTGAATATTAAATCTTAGCAAGAATGTAGAGCATTGGAAATGTTCATATAATTTTGATGAAATCACAATTTGGTATAACCACTTTAGGGAACTGATACAATATAGTATATTTAAAGATACACATATACATGATCTAAAAAACCCAATTCTAATTGTATAATAGCCTAGAGCAACTCATGTAAATTTTTACCAGGATACAGATCGTCCATTGTAGTCTTATTTGTAATAACCCAAACATAGCAATAATACTTATTCCCATAAGCAAGAAATGGATAAATTAATTTTGGTGTATTTATACAATAAAACAGTATACAGAAATAAGAATAAATAAGCTGAAATGTCATGGATGACTTTTACAAAGACAATGTGGAGTAAAAGAAGGAAAAAATGCAGTAAATTTCCATTAATATACATTTTTAAAATAAGCAAAGGCAAATCATATTATTTATGAATACACGGTAAAACTATAAGTCATACCAATTTTTTGATTGTCACAAAAGGCAAGATAGTGATTTACTACTAAGAAAAAGTGATGTTTTGATAAGGAAGGACCAGGTATTGGGAGACAAGTAGTGGCAGAGAAGTGGTTCTGGGGTACTATTAAAAATAATTTAAAAAAAAAGAATATCAACCTAAGACATGATACCATAAAGATTCTTGGAAAGAGTGCACGGGAAATACTTGCAGAAATTGGCCTGGGAGAAAAGTTTATGAGGCAGACTCCCAGGGCAATTGAAGCAATACCAAAAATACATTACTGGGATCTGACCAAACTAAAAAGCTTCTGCACAACCCTCAGAATTGCTTTACAGTAAGTAAAGCAAAGAGACAGCCCCCAGAATGGGAGAGGATATTTTCAGGTTATGTTTCCGACAAAGGTTTGATAACCAGAATCAAGATAGAACTCAAACTTATTAATAAAAAAAGAACAAGTGATCCCATTTCATTGTGGGCAAGATACTTGAACAGAAGCTTGTGTGAAGAAGACAGGCACATGGCCTCCAGACACATGAAAAACTTCTCATCATCTTTAATCAGAGAAATACAAATCAAAACCACGTTGAGATATCATTCAACTACAGTAAGAGTAGCCCACATAACAAAATCCCAAAACTACAGATGTTGGCATGGATGTGGAGAAAGGGAACACTTCTGCAATGCTGGTAGGAATGCAAGCTAATTTGTTCCTTTTGGAAAGATGTCTGGCAAACACTCAGGGATCTAAAAGTAGAACTGCCATTTGATCCTGCAATTCCTTTACTAGGTATATATCCAGAAGACCAAAAATCACTTCACAACAAAGATATTTGCATCAGAATGTTTATTGCAGCTGAATTCATAATTGCCAGGTCATGGAAGCAGCCCAAATGCCCTTCAACCTATGAATGGATTAATAAATTGCGGTATATGTATACCATGGAATATTATGCAGCCTTGAAAAAGATGGAGACTTTACCTCTTTTATGTTTACATGGATGGAACTGGAACATATTCTTCCTAGTAGAGTATAAAGAATGGAATAAAAAGTATCCACTGTGCTCAGTACTATTATGGAACCAATTTATAATCACTCACACTTTCATATGAAAGATAAAACATGCCTATAACCCAGGTTGAAGGAGGGAAGAGGGTAGGGAAGGGGAAGGTTAGATGGAGGGAGGGTAACCAGGGGAACCATACCTATTGTCCATATTGGAAACATAGGAACCATACCTTGTACATCTTGCAGGGGTTCATGTCAAATCTATTAAGTGTAGAGTATAAATATCTTAATACAATAAGTAAGCAAGGCTATATTAACCAGTTTAATGTAAACATTCCAATTTTATATAAAATCAGCACCTTCTACCCCATAAATGCATTAATGTATACGGATAAGATTTAATAAAAAAATAAAGTAGTGTGAAATTAAAAATTGCCAGTGAACTTTATGGATACTCCATGTAAGCTCTAAATGTTACTTACTTAACATGAGTTTTTATTTCTTCACTTTTGAGTATATCTGTTTTCTTGGATTAAGAAATAAAGATTAACTGAGATTAAGGTGCTTATGTGACAGTAATCATTTGTTGAATAAACAAAAAGCAATCATGTTTAGATTCTAAGGTATCATGTAGCATTGGCCCTTGAACAATGTGGAGTTGGGGTACCAAGCTTCTGTGAAGTTGAAATTCCTCTTGCAACTTTTAACTCCCTCAAAACTTAATTATTGACCCTTTCCTATCCTATGTCGCACCTCTTCTACATAATGAGCTTTTTTGTAGCGACACCTTGTGTGAGTCCTCTTGTGTTTTTCAGGGTTTACAGTATCGCACTAAACATGGTGAATAATATGCAAGAACACCAAGAGCTCATTAGTTACACAATTCACTGGAGTGATGATGGTTAGCACCACCCAGCAGCAGCATTTTAAGTTCACACTCAGCACCTCAGTTGGACAAAATAGCAACACGAGGTGGCTGTGGAGTTATCACGGCAGTACTATGTGTAACACAGTGAATTTGATGCAGTGTGATTCAAAACCACAGTTTTACATTTGCTCACATGTCTCTCAAGTGCCCATGGCCCAATGTAGTCTCTAAGTTTGTGTGTATAAGTTTAGATATATTTTATCTTTTATAATAGATTTATGCACATTTTATAACAGTAAATGATAAAATAGACTGTATTATATACGTATATTTTATTCATTCATGGCATGCCTAACTTTTTCTGAATTTTTAAAATAGGGTACATGGTACATCTGTGTTTTTTCGAAGTGTTGCAAATGTCCAAAACTTTTTAAATAAATACATTGAAAAAAATCCACATGTAAATGGACCCAGTGGACTCTGTATTATTAAAAGTTTGTCATGTCTCTTTAAATTCTGATTTCAAAATCTATGATCAACTACTTGACTATTTGTGATGCTTCTGTTTTCAGAAACTAATAGTATTTTCATTTTTGAAATTTTATATCAATTTTCTGGCTCAGATCTTATTAAAGCATTTTATCTCCTTTTACCATAGAAATAAGAGCCCAATTACTTTATATAAAACTTTATGAAGTGAAACCTATCCAAAGTTGCTTGGAAAAAGGATGATACCCGGTTAATTGTAAATCTGAATTAGCATTATATTTAATACAAAAAAAATGAATATGGGAATAAAATTTACTTGCACTAACATTTTATTGAACATGGTTTAAAATATTTTAAAAAACAGCTATCTTGTTTCAAGGACTTTAAAAAATGTTTTACATTTGTTTAAAATTTTATATTGATGAAACACTTGTATACATCATATCTCATTCCCTAATCATAATTATTATTATTTTGTAAGTTTATAAGGGAAAAAAATGGAAGTAAGAAGATCTGCTGGAGGAGGCACAGGCCCTCTTAGAAGGATTGTGTTAATCGCGGTCTTCTACCCCAGGGACAACTCATTCCTGCACAGTCATCTGTTTTTATTGGACTGCTCTGATCCTAGGTTATAATCCTAAACTGTTCATTTCAGAATGACACATAGTTACATGTACTGAAGCTCGAAGAGGTAGGATTGTGGCTCTTATATGTAACTTTGAAAGTGTCTTGTGAGTCACTCGGAATATTTTTGAGTGTTATTTATTTACTTTTACAGGCTATAAGCCAACAAGTAGCAGTTATTTGAAATTAAGTAGGTTATCTGAAACCTAGTTACATCTTCACATTCACATTGATACTTTGTTTACCTGGGGACACTATATTGCATACTCTTTGGAAATTCTTTCTCTATAGGTTAAGTTTTCATTCAGGGTCTGAGGTAGTGAATGACTATTCATCCATAGAACAATCTCCTTGATATCCTCAGAGTATTATTGTGATAAGTTTCTTTGATTTAATGGCTGTAAAAGAAAATTTTAAATTATTTTCTGTCTCTGAAACTCAAACCATGATTAAAAACAAGGCACCACAAAGTATTGAAAAATTTGGGGTTTTTTTTTGTTGCAAGCATTTTCCTCTTTCCAAACAGCACTAACTTAAAGAAAAATTACAAGTGGCATGACACATTTTAATAATATTTGAAAGAACATATTTTAGAAATTGGAAACGCATTTTCTATCCTAAATAATTGGAAATGCACACAAAGATGCTTACAAACTATTTATTGAAGTTTATTTAAACTTGTGAAAAATGTCTAAGATAAGAGAATAATAATCAATTGTTAAATAATTGATACTAAATCCATATGACAAATATACAACTTTAAAAAGTAATTTTTCAAATACTATTTAAAGCAAAAAATGTTCACAGTATGTTATGTCAGAAAATGACATGGAACTGTGTATACATTTAACTACAATTGTGGTTTATAGAAATACTCAAACATTTGTACACACATACTTCATTTGAAAAAGAAGACTATCTCCCACAATGTTAACAACTTTAAATGCAGAAATAGAGATTAGGTCATTTTATCACATATACTTTTACATATTCTAATATTTTTGATAATTAAAATATATTTAGATATATGATAGAAATTAGAATGTTGTAATTTTATTAATTCAAATGTATTTAGTGTGCACTCCTAGCTACGCCTTTGCATGTGTGTAACTATAGTTTTTTGTTTGTTTGTTTTTTGGCAATCTGACCAAATTGGGGGTCATACATTACCTTTATTATTTCTGAAATTTGCTATCCAGTTCCCTTTGATGAGTATTTCATTTGCTAGATTACTTTCTTAAAATGTGATTTAATCAGAGGATTTGGGGTTAGAGGCAGAAGTTAATTTTAAATTGGAACATAATATATATACAATGTCATAGAAATTTCTACCAACTGTGGGTGATTTGTTCACACTCAATAATTCTGAGTGTTACAATATTTTTCATCTTTATCTGCCTGATATAGAACAATTAATCTCATTTTCAGTTCCATTTCTTTGAATATAATTTAGTTGAACTATAATTAATTGATAGAATTTTTTGATGATTTGCCTGTTTGTTTTGATGCATTTACCTAATTAGAGTGTTGAATTCTTATATATTGGTGTATAAACTTTTGTCTTAGAAATAATCACCCTTTATATCAAGTGTGCTCACTCTTCGCCTTCACTTTAAAAAAAATTTATGTATAGTAATGTTTTTCCATATAGATATTATAATTTTTAATCGCTTAAATGTATCAACATTTTTTATGGTTATAGATCAGGTTTTGAAGGGCCTTTGTCACCAAAGGGTATACAAAATATTGACTAACTTATTCTAGTATTTTAATTGTTTACTTGACCCCACAAAACAATTAATGTTTCTGGGATTTATTTGGCTAAAAGCACTGCAGCAAGAAATGAAAAGTGCTGCTTTTTCTTTGTTTTTCCAATGGATGTCTAGGACTCTTAATACCAGTTTTTGAATAATGGTCTTAACCAGCTGATTTGAAATACAGAATTTGTTGCTGATAATTTTCATATGTACTCGATAATTACACAAAGAATCCAGATGATTAAAACGTGGAGAATTGTCAAAGATGACTCTTTCATTCACAGAACTGTTTAGCGCCTGCCTTCCTGCGTTCTCACCTTTCACGTGGGCCCTTGTCTCCACCCTTAGGGATCTCAACATCAAGACCATTTACGGGTAAATGAGTAAGTAGGATCTATTGAAATCACGGAGTAGTAAATAGATTATTTTAAGAAAGTTTATAAAGATAAAAGTTTTCTCCTTAAATTCTTGATAAAAAAAGAGATCTTTATTCCTCTAGTCATTGAAGATTCAAGTCATAGAGTTGAAAATGATTTTAAATATTATGTATTTCTGCCCCCTAATTTTTCACATAGGAAAATTGCAAAGAGATTGAATGGCTTAATCAAGATTATATTTTGAGTTAATTGCAGAAGTTGAATTAAAAAACCTTCATTGATGGATTCCCAAATGGTCCTTGCACTTTGGCTTATCAAGATAACCTTGTAGTTTGAAGAAAGATTCATGCTGCAGAGCCATTATTGTTCCCTCCTGTGTAAACACGTGCCACACTGTCGCACTGTGTATGAGAATGAGCCTTGTGCGTTGTCCCACACTCAGTGATCAGCTCATGTTCTCATTCACTGTCGCTCTTTCAGCGCACTGGTTCTCGTCACTGTCAGGTGAAACTTTTTACCTTCTCTGTTCCACGACTGTGGAGCTCTCATGGGGAGATGTGCAGAGAGATGGCTCATCTGCTCTTTTCTTCTCTTGGTCATTTGTCAGATTTCTAATAGTTGGTCTTAAAATATCCGTATGGCTGGTGAAGAAAAGGCAGAGGCAGTGACAGGACTACAAAACTAATCATTGTTAAATTTGAGTTTAATCCTACTAAATAAAAATTCTATAAAGTTAAAAAAATCCTCACAAGGCAGCCTTCTCCAGGGACTCACTGGAGACCACAGGTGCTCAGCACACTATTCTTATACTCACAGGAAGAGAGACTAGAAACACAGAAGAATTGTTTTTAGGGTCCTAGATGAGTCTGTAGTTGAACTAATAGAGGGTATGACCTTTAGTTATCATATTCTTAAGAGGAGGACCGAACAAGTGCTTTAAAGTACTTGATCTTTCAAAAGCTGCTGCAGTATTTCAGAATAGTGAAAAGTGAGTAGCTTGATCATTGTCTTAAGTATTTCTTTTAACTTTTCAGGTTTATTCTATTTAATTCTTCTCTGTAATTCTTCAGAGACATTGACAGAATCACTCTTTTAATTTGCACACAGGATGTAAGGAATGTGAGTGACAATAATTATGACACTTAAGGACTTGTAACTTGATACCATAGGGTTTTTATAATATGCTTCTAATAAAGCATGAAACATTTCAGAAAAGCATCTTTCAGGGGTGTGTATTCTCCCAGACTCTGTATCTGACACGAGTGTATTTTTTTGTATTCAATAACTAGCTCGCCTGTCCAGAGGCTGGACCTCGTCTCTCTGGTGAGCTTTGTTCGGGGCCTCGATTTCCTCCCTCTCACCCCCTTAGCATTTATGTATGCGTATGTTGTAGAGAGCAGGTGAGTCCTGGTATATTCAAAACCTATGTTCAACTAAGCATGAAGTTCTTGATGAGTGGGCAGGAAATGAGCAATTTCACCCTGGACCATAAGTGACTGATTAGCTCTGGAATTCTGAAGTTGAAAGGGTAGTGATTAGCATAATATTATGCGTAAGGAATGGGCTGGATGTCACTGTAAAACTTTCAACACTACTAAACAGTAAAAAGAAGAAGAAAAGAAATTTGAAAAGAAAAAAGAAAAAAGCTTTCAATTTAAATGTCACGTGGGGCAGCTTTTATGTGTATTATGGTGTAGTGGTTACTTTTTAATTATCTTTTCCTATAGTATAAATGAGAGGTAATATATTATATCTCTAATGTTTACTCATTTAAAAAACAAACTACATATTTCTGAAAATGTGTAAAGTTCCATTTTTGGACAAGCCCCTAACCCAGGGGTATGTTCCACCCTCACAATGTGCACAGTAGGTCAGATCCCGCCTCATACCCTCCCTCCTTCTGCCAAACACCCTCCCCCTCACTCCTGCTGCTGCCCTCTACTCCCAAACTGGACTATACCAGTGTTTTCCTGTTCTTATGAGCATGTAATTATTTAAATATTAGTTTCATATTAGTATGGAGTACATTGTATATTTATTTTTCCATTCTTCAAGTATTTTACTAAGAAGAATGTATTTCAACTCCATCCAGGTAAAAGGAAAAGACTTAAAGTCTCCATCTTTTTTAATGTCTTAATAATGTTCCATGATATACATATACCAATGTTTGTTGGTCCATTCATGGGTTGATGGACACTTAGGTTGCTTCCACGACTTGGCAATTATGAACTGAGCCACAATAAACATTCTAGTGCAAATGTCTTTGTGGCAAAATGATTTTTGTTCTTCTGGGTAGACACCTAGTAATGGGATTGCAGGGTCAAATGGAAGGTCTACTTATAGATCTTTGGGGACTCTCCATTCTGCTCTCCAAAAAGGCTGTATTAGTTTGCAACCCCACCAGTGGTGTAGAAGTGTTCCCTTCTCTCCACATCCAGGCCAACATCTGGTGTTTTGGAAGTTTATGATGTGGGCTAATCTTGCTGGGGTCAGGTGATATCTTAGAGTAATTTTGATTTGCATTTCTCTGATGATTAAAGACAATGAGCATTTTCACATGTGTTTTTTGGCCATTTGTCCATTGTCCTTAGAAATTTCTGTTCAAATCTCTTGCCCACTTATAGAGAGGGCTGTTTGCACTTTTCTATCATTTAATTTGAGTTATCTATAGATTCTAGTTATCAAGCCTTAGTCAGATTCATAACATTCAAAAATCTTCTCCCATTCTGAAGGTTGTATGTTTTCTGTGTTGGTGGTACGCTTAGTTGTGCAAAAGCTTTTTAGTTTGATCAAATCTCAGTTATATATTTTTAATGTTGCTCCAGTAGCTAGGGGGATCGTCCTCATAAAGTTTTTTCCCAGGCCAATATCTTCAAGTGTTTTCCCCACACTCTTTTCTAGAATTTTTATTGTTTCAACTCTTAAACTTAAATCTTTTATCCAAGGAAAATCAATTTTTGTTAATGGTGAGAGGTGTGGCTCCAGTTTCAGTCTTCTACATGTGGATAAATAGTTTTACCAGCACCCTTTGTTAAATAAGAATTCTTTTCCCCATTGCATATTTTTGTTAGGCATATCAAAGATTAAATGACTACACCTGGCTGGGTTCATCATCTCTAGATTCTCTATCCTGTTCCGCAGATCTACGGCTCTGTTTTTGTGCCAGTACCATGCTAAATTGATCACTGTAGCCTTGTAATATAACCTGAAATCTGGCAATGTAATGCCTCTAAATTTGTTTTTATTTCTAAGAATTGTATTTGCTATTCAGGTTTTTTTTCTGGTTCCATATCAATTGCATTAATATTTTTGTCAAGTTCTTTAAAGTATGACATTGGTACTTTGATGGGGATTGCATTAAATCTATAGATTGCTTTGAGTAGTATGGACATTTTAACAATGTTGATTCTTCCCATCCATGAGCATCATATGTTTTTCCATTTGTTGACTTATTATTTTTTTTTTGGCGGTATTTGGCGAGGCCAAGTTTGAACCCACCACCTCTGGTATATGGGGCCAGCACCCTATTCCTTTGAGTCACAGGTGCCACCCATTTATTGACATTTCTTACTTTTAGATCTTTCACATTTTTGTTAGATATATTCCCAGGTATTTCATCTTCTTTGGTGCTCTTGTAAATAGAATAGAGTCCTTAATTTTAGGCTACTGATTTGTGAGTATTGATTTTGTATCCTGAGACACTGCTATATTTCTTGATATCTTCTAAGAGCTTTGTAGTTGACTCCCTGGGGTTTACCAGGTGTAAGATCATCTCATCTGTGAAGATGGAGAGTATGACTTCCTCTGTTCCCATTTGGATTCCTTTGATCTCCTTCTCTTGCCTGATTGGGATGACCAGGAGTTCTAACACTATGTTAAATAGCAGTGGAGACAGTGGACATCCTTGTCTGGTTCCAGATTTGAGTGGAAATGCTTTGAGTTTTACTCCATTCAATGATACTGGCTGTGGTTTTTCTGGAGATAGCCTCTATCTGCTTAAGGAATGTTCCATCTAAGCCTACTTTCTTGAGTGTTTTTACCCTGAAAGAATGCTGGATATTGTCAAAAGCCTTTTTTGCATCAATTGAAAGAATCATATAGTCTTTCTTTTTGATTCTATTTATATAGTATATTATATTTATAGATTTGCATATGTTGAACCAACCTTGTGTCTTTGGAATATAAAACCCACTTGATCATGGTGTATAACCTTTTCAATGTGTTGTTGCATTCTGTTTGCTAATATCTTGTTGAAGATTTTTACATCAATATTCATTAATGATATTAGTCTATAGTTTTCTTTGTTGAGTCCTTTCCTGATTTGGGGATCATGGTGGTATTTGCTTCATAGAATGTGTTGAGGAGGAGTCCTTCTTACTCTGAATCTTAGAAAATTTTATGTATATGGGAACTAGTTCCTCTTTGAAAGTTTGATGGAATTCTGGTCTGAAACTATCTGGCCTAGGCCTTTTCTTTTTTGGGAGATTTTGTATGATTAATTCTATTTCAATCCTTGATATTGGTCTATTCAAGATTTCTAAATCTTTCTGGATCAGTTTTGGAAAGTACTGAGCTTCCAGATACTGGTCCATCTCCTCTACATTTTTATATTTCAGGGAATAGAGTTTTTTTTAGTAATTATTGAGAACTTTTTGTATTTCTGTGGCATCTGTTATTTCCACTTTATCATTTCTGATTGTAGTTATTACACATCTTATTTTTCTGTTTCTAGTTAGTTTAGCCAAGGGTTTATCAATTTTATTAATCTTTCCAAAGAACAAACTTTTTTGTTTCACTTATTTTCTGAATAATTCTTTGTTTTCAATTTCATTTCATTCTGTTCTAATTTTGGTTCTTTCTATTCTTCTGCTGGGTTTGGGATTAGATTGTTCTTCCTTTTCTAGTTGCTAGAGATGGCCCACTAGGACCATCTTTCTCTCTTTCTGTTTTCTTGATGAAGGCATCTAATTTTATAAATTTCCCTTTAAGGACTGCCTTTGCATTATCCCCCAGGTTTTGATAGTTTGTGGCTTCATTATCATTTTGTTCAGAAATTCAATGATCTCCTTCTTGATTTTGCCTATGACCCAACTATCATTCAGCATAAGGTTATTTAGTTTCCATTATTCTATTTGAGTATGAAGATTTCTATTGCTGTTGAGTTCAACTTTTATTCTATGATGGTCTGAGAAGATACAGGGGATAATTTCTATTCTTTTGAATTTGTTGATGTTAGCCTTGTGACTTAAGATATAATCAGTTTTGCAAGATGATTCATGGGCTAATGAGAAGAATGTGTATCCAGATTTTTAAGGATAAGGTGTTTTATAAATGTCCGTGAAGTCCATTTGTTCTAGGATGTTTAAGTGTCTATTATTTGTTTCTTTAGTTTCTACTTAGAGTATCTGTCTAGTACTGCCAATGGGGTGTTAAAATCTACAACTATTATAGTGTTAGAAGATATTATTTTGTTTAGTTGGGGTTTCTTTTATATATCGAGGAGCATTTGGATAGGGTGCATAGATGTTAACTATTGAAATCTCTTCATATTGTGTGTTTCCCTTGACTAATAGTGTCTATCTTTGTGTTTCATTATTTTTGTTGGTTTGAATCCAATTGTGTCTGCATACAAGATTCCAACACCAGCTTTTATTGATTTCCATTTGCCCTGAATACCATTGCTTATCCCTTCACCCTGAGTCTTATTTTATCCTTTGAGGTAGGGTGAGTTTCTTGTGGTAAAAGATATCTGGCCTCAGTTTTTCTATCCAGTTGGCCAGGTCATGCCTCTTTAAAGGAGAGTTGAAACCATTCATATTAATTGAGAGAACTTATAGATGTGGTAGAATTTTGGTCATCTTGTTTTTTAGGAGTCCAGAGTTTAATTTTATGTTTCTCTTTGTGGAAGCTAGTTATTTTCTTTCATTTCTGGGTAGGTTTACTTTGATGGTGTACCCTACTGTTGATTGTTATGAAGAATTGGTCTGAGTATTTTCTGTAGAGCTAGGCTAGTCATGGCAG
Source organism: Arctocebus calabarensis (assembly GCA_963573935.1). Classification (NCBI taxonomy): domain Eukaryota; kingdom Metazoa; phylum Chordata; class Mammalia; order Primates; family Lorisidae; genus Arctocebus; species Arctocebus calabarensis. Next base: position 18,289 of record CAUYON010030780.1, read on the forward strand.
ATTTTCGATTTCTCCATCACAAATGAAACTCAGTTTAGCAGGGTATAGGATCCTGGCCTGGAAATTGTTTTGTTTAAGAAGGTTGAAATTCAGGCAGTGCCTGTGGCTCAGTGGGTAGGCTCTAGCCCCATATACCAAGGGTGGTAGGATCGAACTCACCCCGGCCAAGCTGCAACAAAAACAAAAATAGCCGGGCATTATGGTGGGCACCTGTAGTCCCAAATACTTGGGATGCTGAGGCAAGAGAATCACCTAAGCCCATGAGGTGGAAATTGCCGTGAGCTGTAATGCCACTGCATTCTACTGAGGGCAATAAAATGAGACTCTGTCTCTAAAAAAAAAAAAGAAAGAAAGAAAGAAATAGAAGAAGAAGAAGAAGGTGCAAAGTCAATGACCATCCTTTTCTGGCTTGAAAAGTTTCAGCTGAAAGATCTGCAGTCATCTTTATACTTTTCCCTTTGTAAGTAATACTTTTTTTATGCCTGGCTGCTTGCGGAAGTTTTTCCTTCATATTAACATTGGCAGAATTAATTACAATGTGTTTAGAAGATGCTTTATTGGGATTGCGTCATGCTGGGGTTCTGAATCTGTCTACTATCTGAATTTCTGTGTCACTTATAATACTTGGCCAATTCGCCACCATAATGTCTTGGAGCAGAGAATTTGTGCCTTTGGGACCATCATTTTCTCCTTCAGGAATCCCTATATTTCAGATGTTTGATTTCTTGGAATGATCCCATAACTTTCTGAGGGAGTAGTCTGTTCTTTTTCTCCATTTTTCTACCTCTTTGAATGCTTGGGATAGTTTCAAATTCTTGTCTTCTTTATCTGAGATTCTTTCTTCACACTGATCAACTCTATTTCTGAGGGACTGTATTATATTTTGAAGCTCCTCAAATACCTTTTTCAATTCCTTAAGTTCTGCTATATCTTTCCTTATTATGGCCATATCCTAGGTAACTTTGTCTTTGAATTCATTAATTACTTGAGACAACTTCTGAACTATTTTTTTGGTTCTCTGTTTCCATCTTTTCCTCCATTCCAATTATCTTATTTGTCATCCATATTCTAAATTCTGTTTCTGACATTTCAATAATTGCTCTGTGGATGATATTCTCTGTGGTATTTTCTTTGAGGTCCCCAGAAGGTATTGATCTACTCTGATTTTTCATGCTGCCAGAGTTCTTCTACTGATTCCTTCTCATGAGTATTTTCAGCTTCTTCCTCTTTCTCTCTTTTCTAATATGTTAATTATGCTGTTTTAGTCGAGTTGAGAGGTTATCCCTAATAAGTCCACTCCTCACCATTGCAGTGTCACTGCCATACTAACAAAAGCAGACAGTGGTGAATCCAGGCAGTGTCTCCAGGGGACAAGAATCAGTAGAGAGTCCTATCCCAGAGTTCCAGTCAAAGTTGCTTTACCAGCACTGGATCTGCCCCCAAATCAAGCTCACAAGGCTGCCTAGCTGACAACACTTGTCTAGAGTTCAGGAGAGATGCTTATGTGCTGAGCACTATCCAACCAATCAAGTGCTGAGGGCTGCAGCTCTGTAGACAGCACAGGTCTAGAGCTCTGACAGAGTTGCTCAGGCATCAGTCACCAGGCACCACCCACCCAATTGAGCTCAGGGAGCCTCTACTCAGTGGAAAGTGTTAAACCAAAGTTCATTCCAAAGTCCCTGAAACCCCAGTCCTGCCTGCCCAATTGAGCTCAGAGAGCCTCCACCCAGTAGAGAGTGCTAATCCAAAGTTCAGTCCAAAGTCACTTAAACCTCACTCCTCCACACCCACCCAATTGAACTCAGAGAGCATCCACGCAGTGGAGGCCAGAGGTTCAAAGTTCACTTCAAAATCACTTAGACACTGGCCTGCCCATCCAATCAAACTCAGAGAGCTGTTCCTGGCTGAGGGGGCAGGTCCAAAGTTCAATCGTAAGTCTAAGTCATTTAAGCACTGGCCCTGCTCACCTAATGGAGGTCAGAAGTTGTCCTAGAGGGCAGAAAACAGCTGCCTGAGAATTCCTGAGGAGCTGGAGATGAGTAGTTCACTTTCTCCTCACCAAATCCTAGACTGCTGTGTTACCATTCTCATGCTGCAGCTCAGCTGTTGGCAGACTTCCTTAGCTTCCCAGTGAGCTTCTCAAACACTCCAGACTCTACAGGGTACAATCCTTCTGTCAACTAGGGAGGGGGAAGGGCAATCTGGGTGCTCAGGATTATAGGAAAAATATTCAGTCTTTTGTGCCAGACAGAATGGGGCCTAGGCTCAGTGGTTGGACCTCAGCAATGAGGAGAACTGGGACTCAGTGACTGCTCTGCATGTGATAGGGTGAGCAGACTTTTGAATCCTGTTTGCTGTCAGGCTGGTCACCCACTACAGAGCTCCCATTTGGGGGAAGGGGTCTACCTTCCTCTGGGCGCTGGGCTTGTACCTATTGTTTTTCTTCCTCTTTCTTGTTTCTGCTGCTTCGTTCAACCTGGGTCCTGTGCACCTGACACAGTCCTCTTAGTGCAGAGCTCCTCTAGTTCAGCTTCCATCCACTTCAGTCCAATATCTCTCCCTTTAGGCATGAGCCTCTGGTGAAAGCTGCTTCTAGTCAACCATCTTCCCACATTCCCACTTTTTAAAATATTTTCCTTGTTCAAATATTTTCTTACAGGACAGGACTGGAAGAAAATATCCAATCACAGTTCACTGTTCCCTTGTCAGCTGTGTCCTCCGTCATATTCTCAGCCACCACTTTTACCAGAGTTTTGACTTACTTACGTGTGTTAGATAAAGAAGCAAGTCATTTGTGAGAATAGGAAAAGAACATGAATAATTACACTTCGCACTTCAATAGCTTTGTCTATGTTTACTAAGGAATTTTTTAAACAGAAAAACGAAGGTGCATTTTATCTGATAGTGAAAGCCATAACTGTTATCTATCATGCTTTTATGTTACAAATTTTTTCTTCCCCTCCCTTCCCCTTCTCTTTTCTCCCCTTCTCTTTTTTGAGACAGTATTTTTCCCTATGATCTAGACTAAAGAAATGTGGCGCCATCATAGTTCAGTGCATCCTTGAACTCTCAGTCTTAAGCCAGGTCCTCCACCCTCAGCCTTGTTAGGAGCTGTCAATACAGGCTCAAGCCCTGTGCCCAGCTCTTCCATTATACATCTTGCAATCCAGTCTCTTGGGTTTCAGGTGAGATCTGCAAACTCATAAAGAGAAATGAGTCTTCCCAGTAGAACCACTTTGGAGTGAGTTGCCTAATTTCCAAATTCCTTGGGAAAAGAATCAGTTCATTCAACTTCCTTTCTCCACCAGAAGGGAGTTTTAGTCCATTTTTGGTCTATAAAGACATGATAGTCTTCTGTATGACTAATAAAGTCTAAGATGTACTCATTTTCGCTTTATGTAGATTCTACACATACCATTAACATCCTTTTTTGGTCATGTTCTATTTCTCATGGTTACATATTTTCTGTGTCTGGCCAAGTCTTTCTTCTGATTTATTCCATAAATCATAAAGAATAAAAGAAGTATTTATAATATAGCATACAAAAGAATGCACAGAATAATTCAACCAATCTATCTTTCTTAAAAGTTAGTCAAATATATTAACTACTACAAAATTCCTGTCTTGAATACCCACCAACATTACCTTGTCACTCTAGTCCACAGGAATGATCAAAAGAAAATGGCAGGAAAAGTTGGAATAGCTTGATAATTATTGATATATTCATCCATTTCCTATGGCTAAGGTATTTTCTAGGAACTAGGTGCTTTCTGAATTTAGCCATCTTTCTGTTCTGGCAATGGCAAGATACATTCTCCTTATCAAGTTCCTCAAATGCGGAGCAATCTTTGTGGTTGTCATTGTTTGAGAGCAGAAAAAGAAAGAAAAAAGTGTGTAAATATTTTGTGTGTAATGGGAAATGGAATTACTGTGTCTTATTTTAAAAATGAGAAAGAGGAAGAAAGATGAAAAATAAAATAAAGATGACTTAAATATATAGCTGAGTGAATGTATGTATTAGAAGTTTGTGTTGTATGAGGTACAACGATTTCAAATATCAGTATCTTTTCAGTATTTTTTCTTTCAAATAAAGTCCTTACATAAACTTAAATATTGTGAATAATTTATTTTCTTGTCTCTGCAAATGTTCCATGGCATTTGAGTTACTGGACATGAGGGGAAATTGGCTGTGACATCTGTCTACACGTTGATTTCCAGGGTTGATGCAGAATGTCTGAGCTGATTGTAGGTCTTCCCCAAAACCCCATTTGTGTCTCTCCCAGAGTATATTCTCATTCAGAGTTAATGAGCTTCTGATAGAGGACAAATTATGAAGGATATTTAAAAGGGATAACCCCTTGCTCAAGTCTTGAGATGTGGTCATAATTTATTCAAATACATATAAAATACATACAGATGTATAGGACAAAATAGACAAACTTTGGTTAGGGTGAGTCTTGTTTCTAGAAGTAGTATAGTGAACACAAAGGCTTGACCTTGAGTGTCCACAGAGTTCTGCCTGGGTACTTATTTGATTTATGACTTTAGCAAGTCACTTCATCTTTGCAGCCTTAGTTTCTTCAACAAAATGGGTTAATACCATACCAAAGCATTGTTTGCAAAGACTAAACACATTCACTGAATCAGTATTTTTGGTTCTCACTATCCACCAGGTTCTATTCTAGGCTGTGGGTTTATAAAAATGAAGAAAGTAGGTATAAATCAATAATAAGCAAATAATTAAAATACCCATGCCCTCATGGTGATTACATTCAAGTTTGGGGAGGTAAGCAATAAACAAATGTGTTTATAAAATATGTAATATGCTTGTGATGATAAATGCTATGAAACAAGACAATTTAAAAAGGAGAAGGGAAAATGCTGTAAAGAGGAGGCTGTATTTTTAAATAATGTATTAAAGAAGAGCTTTATTGAAGTATTTTGAGCAAAGCCCCAGGAGGTGAGGAAAGGCAGTAGGTGTGGGGGAGGAACTATGATATTGAAAAAGTCAATTTATATATATATATATATATATAAAGCACAATTGTTGGTTACTTGTTAGTAAGCACTTACTAAATGTTTATTGCTATAAATAAATTAAGTATTGAAAAATTTTTGATATGGAATGCGTGATTTCACTTTGTGATCATGGAAATAGCCCTGAATGAGATGACACTACCCGTATGTGGTTGATCCTTTTTTGTCAATTGACATGTGAAAATGTTGGGTCATTATATCTGAAATGTCCAATTTTAAATCAAAAGCTTAGTTTATTTTATCTCATACAAGAAGCAGAACAATTAATCTGTGGGTGCCTAAACTATTGACAGAGTTTTGCCTTCCTAAGGGCAGCTTGTATGTGCCAACAGCTGAAAAGCCTGGAGAGCAAATGACGATGAAATCACTAACGGGGTTTCCCACAGCTTGTTGAGTTTTGAGTATTATTCCTTGCAAGAAGTTGTCCAAAGCCTAGAAGAAGTAGTTGGTTCAAGAACTGGTGAATACAATGGATGGCAGTTTACAAGTCCAGCTTCTGTAATCTGAGCAGCGTTGTTTGTGTGACTTGTGGTCCAGATGTGGTTCAGTGCTGTCTTGCAAGAAGATTGGATTGTGGCTAGTGACCATTCTCAGCTGCTTAATCTCAAGCATCCTCATCTTTCTGTCCAATTGGGTGCAGTAGACATCCGCTGCAATGAATTGGCCAGGTTTCATGAAGGTGGAACACCAAACGATGCTATTAGCTTTTTTGATAAACATTTGGTTTTGTGCTGTGTTTGGGCACGTCATCTTCATCCATATGTTGTGCTGAGTACCTGTGATTGTCAAACAGAATCCACTTTTCATCACATGTAACAATATAGTGAAGAAATCATTTGCATCAATGTAGTGACAACAAAGAAAGGCAAGCTTCGAGATGATGTCTCTTCTGATACCTGGTTAATTTATGTGAACCCATCTGTCTGTCTCCTTTACCTTGCAGATTTGTTTCAAATGGTCTAATGTTGTTGGAATAGCAACATCAACCTTGCATCTAAGTCATGTGAGGGTTGAGATGGATTTGCTTCCACTACTGCCTTCAAAAGCTAATCATGGTCTCAGGTCAACTTTGGTTCAGGTTGCCCACATGGCTCATTGTCAAGATTAAGTTACCAGAAGGGACTTCTCAACATTCTGTGCACTCATAGCTACATCCCTCCCAAACACTATTGAAAGTTCAAGCTATCTGTGTTGCATTGGTTGAATTTGCTTAACAAATTTTGGATTCACCCAGTGTTTCACAAAAATTGCCCTAAAAAATTTGAAAGATAATCACAAGCCAAAACTAGGCTGGAAAGCATTAAAAGTGAATACACACACACACACACAAAAAAAAAAAAAAAAAAGAAAGAAAAGATAAAGAAAAGTGTCCAAGTGAAATGTCAGAGATAGGAGTCATCAAACTTAGCACTTCAGGAACTTGTACATTTCATACTTATAACCTAATATAACCCAAGGAATAAGAATCTCAAAATCTTGTGGCTAGAAAGATAACCTAATTATTTCAGATACATTTTTCCCCAAAAACTTAGAAAGAAATTAGTCATTAAAAAAATTGGAATAGTTGGTACAGAGACTGATAGAGCCAAGTTTTGTTTTCACTAGAGAAGTCATTAAGAATACTTGAGGTTTCTTTTTACCTTATTACAGGAAGAAAGTTAAAAATAGATGAGCCTGAAACATTGACTTTTATCCTTCTTGAATTTCATGGAGCATCCAGAATGATGCATCTTTCCCTTCAAATATTTATCCATCACTTCCAGACAAGTAGTATATGAGGCAATAAATAACAGACAGCTAGAAGAGGAGAAAACAGTTTTTTAATACCTTGTGCTTAAACTGTCACTCTGGCAGGAAGTAATAACAGAATGCTGCATTATTTAAGGCAAGGTAATAGACTACTTCCTTTTGGAGGCAAATTACTTTGGGATCTGCTGCCCTCAGAAGCCAGGGTTTCCTCCGTGAAAGACTGGCATTGTTAGATTTGATGTGATGTGATTTACTACTGAATCCTAATGCTATACATACCAGGAAAGAGTTTCCTTTAAAGCTTCTGGTGATCATTCATCATTAAATCTAGAATCTAGCCCAGTGCAGCTCTTTTATGGACAGCAGCATGGTGCAGTCTAAGAAGCATAGACTCGGAGCGAGAATGATCCCTGTTTGACTCTAGTACTTAACTAATTGTATGATTCTGGATAAATTACCGAAGGTCCTAGAATGATTCTGTTTTCTTGTAAAATGGACATAGTAATACTAACTTAATTGAGTTGCTGAGAGGATTAAATAGCGAGTGTAAAGATCTGGACCTTACTTTTTTGGTGTCAACAAATCAATATTTACTGCTTACAGATGTGTTAAAAGATCACACGTTACAACATAAACATGTAAGTGTTCAGCTGTTAAGTTTGAAGAATTAGGTGTTGTAATCACTATACCTTTTATAGAAGACACCAAAAAAATTAGTATCCTTTCCTGTTCCCTTTCTTCCTTTGAATTTTTTTTATCATAAACATTTTGTAGTCCCAAAAGATCATGTTCTACTTGAGAGCTTTATATTAAGCCTCCACCTACTTAAATTTGGGATGTCAGATGTCAGTCCCATTTAAAAAAAAAACTGTCTGGTAAATATCAGGAAGCAGAGCTGTGGGTCAACACTGGTGTACACGGTGATAGTTGGTTGACAGAATTTGGACCTATTTGAATTCCCATATTTTTAAAATACAACTTCTATTCAATTGAATAATTGTTCTTGATGTAGAAAAAAATCCACCACTGAATATAACCTACACTCAAATACACTTATTTATAATCTTATTGCTGATTTCCTTACCTTTAGGTGGCAGTTGTAGCACTTCTCCATCAAAACTTCAGAATATGGCTTCAATCTTCCCTTTCTAGAGGTGTTTAGTACTTTGTTCTGTAGGACTATAGGCCAGGGTGGACCACTTGAGTGGAAGATAAATCAGTTGTGTTATTTAACTTTTAACGTTTTTATTGTGGCTAGACAAATTTTCACTGATGATTTGGTCTTACTTTTTCTAGTTGTTACTTTTTATTAAAATAAGTTTGTCACTTTTCTTAAAGCAATGTGAACTTTAACATGACAGTGTTTATAATAGGGCTTCAAGCTGTTATGGAAACAAACAGTGTTATTTTCTATATTTATTTGGGATTTTAAGCACTTTTGAAATTTTTGATTAGCCAGCAGGATTCCATATACAGGATATACTGTATTCGTTTTTATGTTAATATTTTAAACATTATTGACAAAACATAATCTTGTGGCAAGTTGTTTAATAGCACATATTTCCAGGCATTATAAATATTGTGAAAATGTGAGCTTTTGAAAATTTTAATTTTAATTTTCTTAATGTATAAAGATCTTCTGATTCCAAATCTAGTGCGTATTTCATTCCATGAAATCATTCCATAAAATCATTAAATCATATGGAAGTTTGTCTGCACTGATTCTGTATCATAAATCCGAACTGTTAATTTCAGAATGATTTTAGTTCCTTGGATTGGGAGCTCTAAAAAGGTCAGACTCATACTATTTGTTTCTTCTCTGTAGCTTTGAAAATGTCTTGATAGTACTCATTCAAATGTTTTTGAGCTACTAATTTGCTTTTGCAGCTGTTAGCCATTAACTGCTGTTAATTGAAATTAGTATTTTATTTGACTCACAGTTTCATTTTGGTGTTCCATTACTATTGTTTATGAAGGGGCAGCGTGGTTTGGACCTTTTTTTTTTTTGAGACAGAGCCTCAAGCTGTCACCCTGGATAGAGTGCTGTGGCATCACAGCTCACAGCAACCTCCAATTCCTGGGCTGAAGAGAGTCTCTTGCCTCTGCTTCCCAAGTAGCTGGGACTACAGGCGTCCGCCACAACACCTGGCCATTTTTTGGTTGCAGCCATCATTGTTGTTTGGTGGGCCCAGGCTGGATTCGAACCCGCCAGCTCAGGTGTACGTGGCTGGTGCTTTAGCCCGTTGAGCCACAGGCGCTGAGCCCAGTACCTTTTTTTTAATGTAAAGATTTTGCTTTACCTTTATTTTAAAGGATTTTACTACTAAATACAGAATTCTAGGCTTATACTTTCTTCCAGCCCTTTAAAAATATTGTCTGATTATGTTCTGGGTTGGTTAGTTTCTTTTTTCTTTTTTTCTTTCCATTTTAATTTATATTTTGTTAAGTCATTTGTACATAGATCATACATACATATATGCTATTATGGGATTCATTGTGTTGATTATTTGTACAAATTGGAGTGCTCACATGCTACTAATCAACATAGCCTTCATCTGTGTTCTACACCTGATAGATCCAACTTGTACTTTCAATATGCTCCATAGGTGTGGTCCCCTCCTAACCCTCCCTCTGTCAACAACTCCCCTCCCTTCCCCTCTCCCTCTCCTACACTCCTTCATCCTAGGCTATAGTTGTGTTTCATTTTTCATATGCAAGTGTGAGTGATTATAAATTGGTTTCACAGTAGTACTGAGTACATGGTTTGTACTTTCTTTAGGAAGTCTTTACCTGTTTTTGACATTTTCAGTGGGATCTGAGAGCTATTCATAGGTGGAAGGATTTAGATAATATCCTCAAAATTCTATTGCCCCATGTCTGTGATAATGGCCAAAACTTCAAATTATTTCTTTTACTAGCCATGATATTCATTCCATGACTGAAAAACGGCCAGCAAAATATGGAGGTGCAAGTGTTACTTACACATTGAAAGCATTTTGTTTATATTTACTGTGTGTGTGTGTGTGTGAAGAACCTGATCTAAAGAAAACAATCAAGTGGTTAGGAAAAAAGCAGCAAGAAAAAGTTTCTTCTAGTCGAAATAATCAGAAAGGGACACAACATTTATGTATAATCTTGAAGAAGATTTATATTTGTGACATATAAGAGAAAAGTTAATAATTGATAGTATAATAATGGGTAAATAATTTATACTGTATACGTATGTTGAACATTCCACAAGTTTTCAGGATTTCATTAGATCCATTTATGACAGAGGAATGTTCACTATATAATGCAATGTTAAAAACACAAAACTCTATGTTGACTTTGATCTGATTTTCACTTATATGTGTGTGTGTGGGAATGTTTATATGTCTGGATTTCATAAAGTCAAATTTTACTTTATTTTCTCTGCTAATATTTATCCTGTTTAAAAATAACATGGCTTTGTTGTGATACTGTGGTGATTCTTCTACAGGTGGTATGTCAGAAATGATCTAAATGGGTAGCCTATCCTTAAATTTCTAAATATTCAAAGTACTCATATTTATTTAAAATACAGAAATAAGTGTCAGTGAAATATACCAAGAGTAGCATTTCAAATAAAATCAAATAAAATCATAGTAATAGGGTGATGATTGAATTTCACGCCTTCAAATAGCTGTCTTTTATTGCCATGCAGATGAAATTTAAATAAAAATATTGTATTTGTTGTGTTTCTGCTTATTAAAATGCAGATTATGGGCTTATTGCTTTATGTTAATCATAATGGCAACATTTTAACACTTTTCTGCATATGGCTTATTCGGTAGGTGGTTATGCAATGTATGTCTGGTTTATATCAGGCACTTTGGTAGGCCGTGGAGGTAACCAAAAATCATAAGAGATGTTTTTGTGTTAAGAAACAGAATTTAGTGAAAACTGTTCTACAACATGGTATTTCATTATTAGCATAGCATAACATATAGAACTCATAATGTTACAGAACTCAGGGAGTCCCTGAGTTATAAACATCTGACTTAAGCACAACCCGCACGCAGCAAGTTCCTGAGTTACAGACATCTGACTGACACATGAGTAGCACTTGCGGATAGAGGCTCTGAGGGTATTACAGGTCATAGGTAAATGTACCTGTTCCAACTTACATACAAATTCAACTTAAGAACAAACCTACAGAACCTATCTCGTTTGTAACCTAGAGACTGCCTTCATATAGGGAGATTTGGCACAAAGGAGCCTAACTCTGGCTGGGTTTGTCAAAAGCTAAACAGAGTGATGTCTCCGAGCTGTGGCTGGAAATGTTAAGTTAAGGGTGAAGGAGAGGGAAAAGGGCATTTTGTGCACCAGAATTGATATGAAAAAATATACATCCATCGAACTAGGAGATAGCAGGTAAGGAAGGTCAGGCTTTAAAAAAACTGATAATGTTAACACTGTGAGCATAATTAAGGAGATAAGTTTACAGACATAACAAAGGGAAGTATAAAAATATGCTTTGCATGTTGCATATTAACAGTATTCAGAAAAGTTGGTGAAGGAATTTTTCCACTTGAATGAATTTTACAACAAATGCTTAAGGAGAGACATTTATTTGTTCTTGATATAAATGTATTTCACTATTTTTTGCTTCATTGCACAGAGTAAAGAGTACGATTCTTTCTCTTTGTTTTGCGTCTTTTAGAGTTTTAGAAGTTGGTATGATTAACAAATACTTGTTTTGGCCTCTGCTCTAACACAATCATGTCTTCCTGGGCTAATTAGACAGCTGGAATTCTCCGCCCTCTCTTGTCAGGCCAGGTTGCTCTGAGTTGTGTAATTCTTAGACGGCTGTTTGCCTCCTTCGCTGTCCCTCCTGCCTCTCCTACTACCACTTCTCTCACGGAGCACCTTTGACTTAATCAGCTCTGAAATTCCTGACAACTCCTTTGGCTGATTAAAAATCGTTGCTTATTTTCTGGTTAGCTTAATTAAGGTTGTGTGGTACTATGATATACCCACATTCTAAGTAATTTTAATACTCTTTTAAAAACTGTTCACCTGTATAATATAAAAAGTGATATGTTATTGAGTTCTTACATATTATGGAACTTTCCATATGATGAATTAAAGGGAAATCAAATAAGGACACAGGAGGTATGGGAGGTTTGGCCTCAAACGGCCTGACCTCACTGTGTGAGTATTTTCCCAACTTTTCATGAAATGCCTTGAATAGTCAGTGACATCAGCTCTGTCTGTTGTGATTACATCACTGCAAAAGCTATAAGTGAGAGCTTCCTGCCTACCGTCTGCAACCAGCAGAGAAGTGGAGGTGAAACCCTTATGAACACACAATACTGGACTTGACTTTCGGGAAGACTTTTTAAAACCTGGATTTTTGTTCAGCCTGCAGGAAGAAAATGAACATTGTGTCAGACATTCTACGGATCTCCAACTAGTTTTGCCCACATACTCCCTAAAATAGATTTGAAAAATTGCATACCTTCTTGCACATTTTAAAATTCACATGAAAATGGACAATTTTGTTACAGAAGATATCATTTCTGTTAACTATTGTTAATATTGTCATTACTTGTAAGCAAAGGGATCTAAATATTTAGAATTTGACACCTACAACCATCTATGCAAAAATACCTTTTCAAGTTCCTTAACATTTAGAAAAATACATAATTAATTTCTCTTTTAGAACCCATGTTAGATAACCAGTGTTTAGAAGTCTCGATGAATACGTACCTAACTTCCCTGTCAGGCTGCTCTTTGGTAACTTTTCCCCAACGTCTGTTAGTTGTGACTCTCCGAAACCATGTTAGGGGAAGGAGGTTGGTGCACAATCTGATTTAGGCTGGAAATGGCAGGGACCCTGCAGCGTGTCTGTCACGGGCTCATCAGAATCCCAGCAACTGTTCCGAATCCCTCCCCTTGGTACGAAATGTTTGCTGCAGAGCACCCAGGCCCCAGGCAGAGAGCGGAGAACTGGGGCCTCTTTTGTGCTGCTTCAAAGAAAGAGTGTAAGGGTTTCCAAGCCCAGGGCTGTGTGGTCACAGGGGGGCCTGATAGAATGTGTGCTCATCAGCTGCCTGCATGATATTTCTATCTTTTTTTGTTGTCGTCACCAGGCCCAGGCCAGGTTCAGACTTGCTGCCCCTGGTGTGTGGGACCCCTGTGCTAACACTGGCTATGGTGGAAGCTCTGTGATATTTCTAAACTGGGAAGCCCCGCAGACCATTTTTTAAAAAGATTTATCAGTGTGTTGGTTGGTGAAATGGGGCAGGGTCCAGCTCAACCCAGGGGAGCCTTGTAGAACGGGCTTCTGCACCCCTCGCCTCACTTAGCCGTGAAAATGTGGACCGGCCAGGCCGGCGGGGCGGTGCCTCAGGGCTCCATCCAGGACCGGGGCCTGGTCCGTGGGGGCTTCCAGGGCTTTCTGCCGCCAGGGCCAGGCCTTCCTGTCCCTCCGAGCCACACTGTGCGGTGGGCTTGAGGCACAGGAGGGTGCATTTCACTGTTGGGAGCACGGACTCCGGCTTCCGATTCTGACTCTGCCAAGAAAATGTCACTGAAGGAGGAACCATCGAGAAGCGCATGGTGACACACTCGGTGTCCAGCCGGCATCCAGACTCCCTAAGTGGCGAGCAGCTGCGGTCGAGCTGCAGACCCTCACCCCGCCGCCCCTGCCCAGGTGAAGAGCATTGTCAGAGACTCTTGCTGCTTAGATTGCTTGGTGTAGTAAGAACGGTTTATACTGTGTAATTCCGGAGTCAAAACGTCATTTAGGTCGTAATGAAAACATAATTTTAACAAAGAAACATTTTAGTTGGTGACTCTGTGCACTCCTGCAAGGGGTCCCAGGGGTTCTTGTTATGCCAAACGCTGTTTCCAGCCCCGGGGTCAGCATCCTGGCCCTCAAAGAGCTTACATTTCACTGGCAATGGGGTGGCGGAGTGGATATTATTGAAGAGAAACAATGTATTAACACAAGTAAGCAAACAGGTGAATACGGTAATGAGTGAGGGGCCTGCGGAAGGGAGCAGAGAGGAGCCACATAAGTTGACTCGGGAATATTAGAAATTTTTTGTACGATGTCTTAGTATCCCTGCTGTACTTTATTCTTGGAAATACAATTATTAAACATGTATAATCCAAATAAGGAGCCAATTCCAAGTTCTTGGTCTCTAAGAGCTGCAATAGCATATGGTTATTTAGATACAACAGTGACGCCCCAGCAGGTGTAGTGATTACAGCCCTGCACCTGACAGCAGTTACAGCTAGCAGAATACAGGAGAGCGAACACAGGGAAAGCGCCAGGGCAGAGGGGAACCGAGTCCATCATCCTTTCCTTAAGTCACACAAAGTAGAGACTTCCATTCAGCTCAGTTTATGAAAATGTGTCAAGTGAAAGTTGCCACCATACTAGGTTCATGATAAAATTTTGTTTTATTTTGAACTAATGAGATCCATTCATATTAAAAAATATTCTTAATAAAATTCGGCTTTCAGGAAGTGAATCATTTTCAAATAACATTCATTTATTCATTAAAAAGTATTTCCAGGCACAGTGGCTTGCGCCTGTAATCCTAGTGTTCTGGGAGGCTGAGACAGTAGAGTGTCTGAGCTCAGGAGTTTGAGACTAGCACTTGTCTCTAAAGACAGCTGGGCATTGTGGCGAGTGCTTATAGTCCCAGCTACTTGGGAGGCTGAGACAAAAGGCTAGCATGAGCCCAGGAGTTTGAGGTTGGTAGGAAGCCACATCACTTGACTGAGGGCAACCAAGTGAGGCATTGTCTCAAAAAGATAGATAGATAGATAGATAGATAGATAGATAGATAGATAGATAGATAGATAGATAGATAGAAAGATAGATAGATAAACGAACTATCGTGTGGCTTTGAAAAGGTTAAATGATGTAAGATTTCTGCTTTCAGTGAGATTGTAATCTGACAAAGGATACATTACCTGTATTCAGACTTCTTCAGTACAAGGAAGATTATGTTTATGTGGCTTGAAGTAGAGGCACCAATGAAATCGAGGAGAGAGACTGAGGAGAACTTTAAAAGGAGGGTATATTATTAGGTAGAAATGGCAACAAAGTGTGTCCAGGTAGAAAATGTAAAATGAATGTACATGTGAGGTTAGAAAGGTGAAGTCTGTTTAAATAGTACATAGTAGGCCCAAAGACTGGAGTTTAGGATAGGCACTTGTCCCTTAAAAGCGGAACTAGAGGAGCTGATGTCACATACACCAGGTGGGGTTGGAAATTTCCCCGAAAGTTAACTTCTGATAGCCTCCTGTTGACTGGATGCCTTGCTGATAAGAAAGAGTTGATTAAGACATATTTTGTGTAATATGTATCATATACTGTATTCTTACAGTAAAATACACTAGAGAAAAGAAAATATTATTAAGAAAATCATAAGGAAAAGAAAATATATTTACTAAATGGAAGCAGCTCCTCATAAAGGCCTTCATTTTTGTTGCCTTCACTTGAACAGGCAGAGGAGGAGGAGGAGGCGGGGGCTGGGGGCAGCGCATGTGCTGTCTCCAGGCTGTGGCAGCAGAAGGGAATCAGTCCGACCCACAACCACCCCTACATGGAGTGTCTCAGGAAGCTAATACTCTGGGAGGCCTCTGGAATATTCTGGGGAGGCTGGGACCCTCTGTGTTAGGAGGTCCAACCTTTTTTTCTCTGCTGCACTTTGGACGAATTAGAGTTTGTCTTGGGCCACACATTAAACACAAACACTAAAGAAGCTGATTAGGAAGAAAAAGGTCTCTGCATACTTTCAGGGTATCCAACGCCACACATCAGAATGCAGCCCCCTGCGGGCTTGAGCCCCTGGTCTACACAATGACTTCACTTTCTTACAGGATACAGATAGGATTTACAGAAGCCTCTTCTCAAAAATAAACTATACACCCACCAAAAGACAGTAGAACAAATACCATTAGTCAATTGCCTATTGAAAGGCCTTCTTGGTTCTTTTTTCTACTACATTTTCTATGTAATTTTCTACTTATTAAAAGTGAGGTTTTCACGTTCACAATAAAAGGAAAGAATGCATTTCTTGGTTTAAAAATTATGCTTGGTTTTCTAAAACCAATTTCTAAAAGAGCACAGCAGGCGGCCAGGGATAAGTGCTTTGCTTGAGTGCTGTGATGGGCCCACTTTCTCTGCCACCAGGAAGTAGGGACCAGAGGGAAGGCCTTCTCTCCAGCCTGGCCAGGCCCCCGTGTGGCTACAGTGGTTCCTAAAATAGCTGAGATTAGATTTTATTGAATTTAAATGCTAGACTAGGAGTTTGGCCTTTCTTTTAACAGATAAAAATCCTGAGGAATTGATACTTTTTTGTTCATCCTGTTCTGATGACAAGAATTACTTGCTCAGAATTGTGTATTAAAATTTATTTGATGTTTACATGAAAAATATGTCTGGAGGAGATAAAGCATGAGACCTATGCTCATGTAACTGGTAATATTTCCTCTCTGGAAAGGGGCGATATTTTCCCTATAATAAGACAGTTTTACTGTGCTCTAGAACTTTTAAAGGTAATTTATTTTTTATAATTTTTTTTCACATATGTATTAGAGGATCTTAGATCAATTTAAACATATTTTCCTGGCAAGGCCTTCTTAAGTTAGATAGGTATATGTATTTTGCAAAATTAACTTGAATCAGAGAATTTCAATCATATGCACTGTGACTGGAATATGTAATTCATGCATATATTAAAGGGAACTACTGTTTAATACAACTCATAATGATATTGCCATCAAATTTTATGGATCGGTGGAGATTAATAGACTTTCTGGAACCACACTGTTCTTATAAGGGCCTTAGGTATAGAATGAGTCTGTTGTTTCCTTTTACTAATCGCCAGGGTCTATATGGTGGATGACAGGTGACACAAGCTTCCATGTTACATTAGTCACTGTTGAAAGGAAATTTAGATGCTTTCTTTCCCTATTCCTAAACATGTTTATTTCTTAATGAAAAAGTTAGAATGTATTTTGTCAACAGCCCTGGATATCAGTTTATCTGTCAGCATTCAACTGAGGCTAGCATACCAAATAAAATACTAACATGGTTCCCAAAGAGATTTATAATTAGATTTTTTGGTTTTTTAAGACCATATAAAAATTCTGATTATGTAGTTTTGGTATGGCCATGAGCTCCATTTTTTAAAATGAAACCAAGTTTGGGAACCACTGCTATATTAGGCCACGAAGTAGTATACAATAAACATACAAATGCAATAGAAATAGACATGCAACAGAAAATGGAAATAGGAGCTTTTCTGCTCATTTTACTTTCTATTTTCACTGAAAGAACACATGGAAAAGCTAAGTGATACTTGCAGAGATAGTGAGTAATCAATGAAAATTAAAGTGAGCAAAATAATAAATGTAGGAGTCAACTAGGTATTCTTTTTCTTTCATTTAAAAAAATTGTGGAAAATATATATGGCATCAAATTACCATTTAAACCTTTTTTTGGTGCAAAGTCCAGTGGCACAGGGTACATTCCCATTGCTGTACAGCCATCAGCACTGTACAACTCCAGGACTTTTTAATATCCCAATGGAAGCTGTGCCCATTATAGCTAACTCCCATCCCTCCCCTAACAACACTGCCATTCTGTTTTCTGTCTCCGAGTCTGACTGCCCTAGGTCCTTCATATAAATGGAATCAGAAACTGTTCATCCTCTTGTCTTGGGCAAACTGTACCTTGGATAATAACTTCAGGTTTCAGCCATGTTGCAGCTTGTGTCCTAATTTCTTTGCTTTGTAAGGTTGAATGGTGCTCACACCATTGTGTTCACCCATTTGGTTTATCCATTTATCTGCTGATGGGCGTTTGGACTATCTCCAAATCATATGACCTTCTGGGTCATATGATACTTCTGTGTTTAATTTCTGGGGAATTGTCACACTATTCCCAACAGTAGCTGTACCATTTTACATTCCCATCAGCAACGCACAGGTGAACTAACTATTCTCACCTCTAAAATAGCATATTAACCCTTTGGCAGAAACTATCTTCTGGCTTTTCCATAGTGTCCCCTGAAAACCCAGGTGTGTGTTCACCACATACCAAATACCTCACAAGACCAAAGACCAACAAGTTATAGTTTGCTTCCCTTTACTCAAATGTGGAATATTTATGTGATTGCAAACTCCAAGTGCAATAATTTACTATGGGAGCACTACCTGGGAGTCAAATATTATTCACATAAATAGAGATGAATTTATACATCACTATCAAATTGGAATATTTCTGTCAACAACACATTTATGGAAGCATTTTTGTGTTAATGTTGACTGCTTCTCCTAATGCCTTCCGTACATTACTTATGTATCATTAAATGTTGTCTCTGTGTATGTTTTACATGCAATTCCCATTAATTGTAAAAAAATGTGGGAAATTTTGAATAGTTACAGAAATATGAAAAATATTTGGATCATATAACAATGACAAGCTGAAGAGTTATTTATGACTGCATCAAACCTGGCATTGTTGTTTTCATTTTTCTGTTGGCTACCAGGAGCCTCAGAGAAAAATTTAATATTCAGCATTAGTAACTACTTCCTAATTTCAACAACCTAATTGCATGTGTGTCCACTAACATGGAATCAGGAATCATAAATAATTTTTTATGGCAAAGAGAACACACAATAATGAGTCAATAAATAAACCAATGAACAGATATAAACAGAACTATATAGATTACTTCTAAAAATCTGTCTTTTCACTTGGTGGGCAAGTTTGGGTAATTTGGGAATGTGTAGCCCTAAAAGAAGAGCCAAATGCCAGGACCAACGTCACACGCCAGGCGGTTGGTGGTGATTTGAGAACTGATGCTCTCACAGGATGTGTAGTGCTGAAAAATGTTACTTTTGTGTAAACCTTTGTATAGTCATAAAAAGGTATTTATGACTATCTTAAATGTGTGTGATATAAGCACTATTCCTTCTTAATTTATGAGTAAATAAACACAACATGCTTCTAAGACTAAATATGGTAAAAATAAACCTAATCGTTTGGACTTAGTTTACTAAATGAAATTCAGTTGTCCCTACAAGTGTGTACTAGGAGGGAAAAATTAAATAGGATATGAAAAATGGCTGCCTTTCATCACAACATTACTCCTTCCTATTTTTAATTAAAGAAAGGAACTGGGGAAAATGTACACATTAGGTTTTAGTTTCTTTTACTTTATAAATAATGATAATGAAGTATGTATCAATCATTGAATCCAGACATTTTTATGGGTTTTATCTCAACTCACATAATTTATATTGTCTTCAAAATGGGCTTCTAAGTCTAAAGAGATTTTTTTCAACACCTACTATTGATGAAAGGATCTCTGTCCATATTAGTTTCTAGGGTGCTTATAATCCCTGAGGACAGTGGAAATTGGGGTGTGCTTATGAAGATGGCTTGGAAAGAATTTGAGACTTTGGGTCTGAAGGACTTAGTTTGTGATTTTGTCGTCTCTGCCATTTGCTTAGGGGCTGTGAGGCAATGAGGGAGTTACTTAATCTTTCTTTAGTTTCATTTTCCTCATTTGTAAACTAATGTTATAATATGTAGCTCGTGTGGTTTTAACAAACATTTAAGGACTTACTTATATGTGAGGCTTGCTCAAGCTAGACACTGAGTATTTCTTATGGCTAAAAAGGTAAAAATAGCAATAAGCTTATTAACATTCAAATGGAAATATATCCTATGGGGAATATGAAAAGCACCCTCTATTTGTATAAAAATTTGATATTGTTGAAGGCACAATCATGCTGGATGAAACTTAGTTAAGATCACAAGAAACAAGTGCAAGAGATTTATTGTTTTATTAAAAGAAAGGGTTTTACTCCTGCAATGGATTTTGATCTAGCTAATAAAATCCATTAAGTAAATGAGGTGCCCCAGTGATATCTATGTAATCAATAATGTAAAGATGTCCAATGGGAAGTCTGTTATTTGTGAAGAAATATATTAAAATATGACAGCATGGTATTTTTGCATAATGTGCAAAATTAAGCATGTCTACTTTTATTTATGGCATTTGAGTGTTTTAAAACTTGATTATTACCTAGTTGATGCTGAAAGAAAGTAGATTTCTCAAAAATTATAATTAAGGGTAATGAATAATTCCAATCTATTACTTCTTTACATCATTAATTGGTTCAGATATGGTGTACAAGTACCAAGGACCATTCCTTCACCAAAATCAATGATTTTTCAAATTTATGTTGGAATTAATGTCATTACAATTTGAAATCAAAATTATATACTATCACAAATATAGATCATTAATTCATTATCATTGAATGGCTAACTTTGTTATTTTCATTAATTTAACATAGGTGTAAAGAGAAACATAAACACATTTTCTGAATTTTCCAATATGAATATATTGTATATTCCTAAATTTTGTTTTCAGTTAAAGTCAAGATTTAGGTTATATTCTCCACTACATGTATTTGAAAGAGATATAGAAGAGAACTTACAAGACCAAAGCCTTCAAGGGTAGGGGCAATAGCCAGCTGGTTTTATCTCCAGATCTCGCTTAGTTTTGTGGAGGGCTGTGCTGGTTCTTTTCTGTTTGCCTCTTGAGAGCTATCCTCCTTCCTGCAGGGCTCCAAGTCCTGGAAGATTCATCACAGGGGACTGCATCTCCCAACTCACCAACCTTCTTTCTCTTTAGCAGCCCATGGAGGCAGAGCCAGTGTTTGGCGGGTGGGAGGAGAGCTAGCTCAGGTTATTTAACCCCAGCTCCGTGGGGCGTGTTCCCCAGACGGAGACCAAGCCATCCACCCATGGCCGGCTGCACCCACTCTTACGAGCTCCCATGACCCTGCTCCTCCCCACCCCTGTGAGACCGGGGCTTCCTCTCCTGGTAGGTCACCTCTCTGGGAATGTGTCCTCTGTTAACTGCTGAACAGAGGGAACGTTTGGTGCTCAGGTTTTGTTCTTTGAGATGAAGTTTTGAAATAAATGTAAGAATCTGAATATACGAAATACAGTAACACTTTCATTTTAAAAAGAAGATAGAAGAAGACATGCATTATAAGCCATGAGGAATTTGATATGGAGCGACTGTTCTGGAATATTTTTCAATTTTATACTTACAAGTATATGTTTATAATAGAAAATATGTTTTTTTTCAAAAATATAATGGGAGGAAAATTTATTACAGTGATTAATTTGTGAATTTAGTGAAACCAGTCAGATGTCTCAACTTCCCCAATGTTTTTGCTATCTTTCTGGACTGACAAAATGCAATTTTCGCTGAATAACTTAACCTTATTCAGTGTTAAAACATGCATTAGGTTTGTTTTTTTCTTTTCTAACAGAATTTCCAGATACTATATGATTGGTTGTTTGGAAAGTTCTTTTTATTGTACAGGTTGCTCATTAGATACAGAAAGTTAAATCACCAAGATAGAAAGTGATTTGTTCAAAATGATAATATAGGCTGTCACAAAAATTGTTCCTGAAGTTACCGTGAATAGGGGAAATGGGAAATTAGAACTAAATGGACCTTCATTCACAAAATGTTCATTATAAAATTTTATAAAGAGGTGTCTAACATGTAGAGAATATTTAGTAAAATTTTGTAATAAATATTTTGTAAATAAAGGTACATTTAGCTACAATTTCCCATTCCCCTGTGTATGGAGATGTTAGGGGCAATTTAGGGGATACCCTATACATGTTAAAAGTTTGTAGGTGGCTTTCAATCTCAGCTTTGTAGATTTTGATTCCCATTTCAGTATGGTAACAATTCTGAGGATTCCTCAAAGATGTTATATAGGCCTTTAAAAGTTAATTATTAGACATTCCTTATTTCTGCCTTTATTATCAAAAATTCATCTGAAATGAATGATAATTTCCTTGTGGGTATTGTAATTTAAATACATAAAAATGGTATTTTTAATAAAAAAGAGGAACATAATCTTATGTTCCTCTTATATCTTATTATTAAAGCTAAGAAAATGTATTCATTTTAGGAGAAAGGACAATAATATTCTGTATTAAATAAAAGGCCATTCACCTAAGAGCACTTCTAAAAATGTAATTAGTTTATCCTAAAATAAACGTTATATTTGAGCCTGTAATTTCCTTCAAGGTTTTTAATAGGAAAGCATTATTTAGAACTGTCAAGAAAATCAATATTAAAACACGTGTATTCAAAGTGAAAATGGTATAGCATCATCACTGGTTGTTTGTTTAATAGGGAAAAGTATAGCCACTGCATGGAAAGAGGTCTGGTTCTCAATTAAGTATGCTTACATCAGCAGCTCCAGAGTCATCACCATCTTTGGCAAGTAAGTTGCTCATTTGTTTGAGATTGGAACGTAGCTAGAATTATTTTCCAAGGAAAATCTTGGCCTTATCCACAGTTATTCCCTCAGATGGTGCCTATTCCAGATGGGTTTTGGGTAATTGTCTATTGTCAACACCGGAGCTGTTTTCATCAGTAACATAGAATACGGCTTTTCATTCTGAGAAGAGGTTATTACTCAACTCATAGCTGCTTTGTGAATGATTCATTTTTACAATTAATATCAAAGGAGAATTATTTGAAGCATATGTAGTTTATTGATCATTCAAAGTTCTTGGTGCTAATTCAAACATTTTTCTTACCTGACAGACCAGAAGGACAGAACATTCTCCAGGTGGGAACTCTTTCCTAGAGCAATCAGGGAGCAGGAGGCTTCGTCCACCCCACTTGGATGGACCCTCTCTAGATGTGGGTGTATGTGTAGTTCCCACAACGGACCCCAATATTGTTGGTATTTAGACTTTTCCCAAAGTCAAGGAGTAGTGAAGACTTAACAATCACAATGGCAAAGGCCACAGTTCAGTCTCAAGGAGTCTCAGTTCCCTCATTTCTACTGTGGGGACAAAAATAAGACAAAATTATAGAGTTCTTTTCAAGAGTAAAGAAATTAATTTATCCAAATCTCCTAGTACAGGATCTTGTATGTAGGAAGCACTCCACATATTCTACCAATTATTATTATTTTATAACTAATATTATTTTAAACTTTAGCACAGATTAAGATATTTTTTATTTAGAAACACTTTTCCTGAACTCCTCCACCTTATCACAGCTTGAAGAGTATAAGCAGAAGTAAATTTGCTTCTATGCTTATTATATAAAAGTTATTAAGAATATTATCAAAATTACAGTTTCTCCTTTATGAGAACTCGTAGGAGAAGAGAAACTTTGAAAGACTTAATTAAAAACTTGCTTTCCTAATTATTCAAAATGTTTAAAATATAATTTAAACTTTTCTAGCTGACTCATGGTTTTTAACAATGTCAATTATTTTGCTGGTTGTGTCCCAAAGCTTGTAGAGATGCAACGGGTAAGTGAGGCAAGGTATCTGGAGCAGCATTAACAAAGTATTCTGGTTGAGAGAAAAGTTAGGAGAAGATAAATGAGCACAATGCGATGTGATGGTCTGCAGGAAAACAGGTAGTCCTAATTTTATGATGTGTATAGGAACTGCCTTTATGGAATCTAGTGGGGCCGTGGTCTCCTATGGCCTTTTAGTTATTCCCGGTAGTGCTCATGTAGCCACCACACGTGGTCACTTTGGGTGTGCTCTGTGCTACTCCAGTTGGCTGTTAATAACAGAGGCCAGGCAAGAAAGGGCAGTGCTTAAAGCCGTGCAGGGCACAATCTTCAGGACATCGAAAGTGGCTTTGTATCTGTTATGTCCTGACATCTGTGTGTTTCTTGTAGATGTCACTCATCTAAGAAAGCAGAGAGGGTGTTGATGCCAAGAGATACTGGCATTATGCAGCTACTTTTGTTTGGGAAATTTTAGTATTATCTAATATAACAATTGTTTAAAATAATGTTTTCAAGGTAAATGACGATTTTTTAAAAAATCGATAATTTAAAAAATGTTCTCTTGACATTTAAAAAGAACTGACATAAATTTACATTAAAAAAGTAAAAGTTAAATGTCTATCTAAATATGCTGATGAACCATTGGAGGAAACCATGTTTTTTCATTGACATCATCTCAATTCCTTTTGAAAACTAGATATTGAAAAAGTAAAATGAAAAGATCTATAAATATTTATAGATTTGGGCATCTGAAGATAATATGTATTCAGTTGTGAAAATATCACTACATAGTAATAGAGACTTTGATTTGCCATGTTCAAATGAAGTATAGTAGTATTTCTTGGCCAACTGGCATCTGTCACCCCTTCTGCAATGTTGCAAACACAGGATATACCAAATCTGAGAAAATATCATAAAATCAGAAAATGAAGTTGTAATTAGATGGAAAAACACATGTGAAATTTAAGTTTGAATAGATTAGTAGATTAGGCACGCTACGCCTCCTGGCGCCACATGAAAGAACCAGGCAGGGCACGGATTGAAGTGCTAGCTTGTAAGAGGTAGGCTGACCAGAGGTGCAGGAGAGCCCTGAGTCCCCTCCACAACAGCTGTTTATTAAGGTGACACACAACAGGTGCGGAGAGTTAAAGTAACAACATACATGACAGGTGTGGAGAGTTAACGTAATGACACACGGGGCTGCCTGAGTGAGGATTGCCACGTGCTCTCTCCTCACATGTTCTTTCCCCACGACCCCCATGAAGGAGCTCCGCGTCAATGTTTGACATCTGCTTACTAACAGTGACAGATCTTACCTCGTTCTGGAGCACTGAGTTATTTCACAAAACGTCTCTCGGCTTGCCAGGAGTCCTTTCTCAGCGTTTCCTTTGAATGTGGTAGGAATCGTAACTGTCTCTGCGAGCCTGGTGTCCATTCCTCTACACATTCTTATTCCTGTCTCTAAAATATTTTATAACCCCAAATTAGTAGTCTCTGTTACATATCATTTATAGCTGTCTGACATAGTGACTGAAGAATAGCCAGGTGTGGTTAAGTAATAGTCTCACATTGACTGTGACACTTTATTACTTCATAGATCATGAACTTTGAGTATCTGTATGGAGTTTTTACAATAAGCAATTAATGACCAATTTCAGATACTAGCATGAATTGATGTTGTCATAAATAGTTCATTCTTAGACAATGTGTGAAAACAAAGTGCATTTTTTGGTGACATCATTAAACACTATGTGTTTTTAAATGTGTTACCTACACACACCTGCATGCCATCTGTTCAGCGTGTCACAGTGGGGCATTTGAAGAGTCTGAATGTTTAGTTTCTGGCATTGTGTTTGAATGATAGTCCTGGTTGGTCCTTATCCCTGGCAGTGGCGGGCTCCTGTGCTTCAGCTTTTTCTCATAATTTAAGGGGGTATCGATTTACTATCTCAACGGTTTGAATGTGTCTGGCATATACATCCCACATGATGCAAAATATTCAGCTTTCCTGAAGTTACTTGATAGATCACTGAAACCAGCAAAGTCCCCCAGGTCTTTCTACTGCCTTTCAGGCTTCAGATGGAAAAATTTACAGCACACCAAGCAACCTGTGCCATAGTGAATGCATTTGGTCACTCAGGCACAAGGAGAGCTCACAGTTTTTCATTTTCTAATTATCAGTTCTACATTTTATTTCAAGGTAGATTCGAAACTGAGCCTTGTAGAAATTGTCTGTGGAGTGAACATTTACGCAGTACCTAACAGCAGACTTGGTAAGAAAGAGGAAATTACATCTGGTTGAGCCACAAATTAAGGGTAAAGCCTTTTCCTTGGAATATTTATGAGCATTACGTAGAGATTTTCTGCTACAGGAGGGGAAAAAAATAGAAAAAGTCCTTTCAAAAATGGGAAATAAAATAGGGAAGCCTTGGATTTCCAAAGTAGAGAGAACTCATGGGACGTGCAGTCGGGTACCCGGGTTCTGGGCCTGGCTTTGCGTCTAACTATCGACTGACTTTAGGGAAGAGAGTGAGCTTGTTTGGTGCTTTTGAGGACAATGCATGCAACCTCCTCAGCTCTAGTGCTAGATGATGCTTTACAAAGTATCATTTCTAAACATTTTTATCATTTGCAAAACTCTTAATCACATGGCAAGTTCTGGTCATTACATATTATTGCATTAAGTAATAATCACTGGTGCAAGATTTGAATCCAGATTCACAGAACTCCAAAGCCCGTGCTGCTACACGCCAGTTCTGTTCTCCCAGTACATACTCATGTGTGTGTTCTAGTAATTTCCTAGGTGTGCTGTCACCAATTATCCCAAGTTGGCTAAAACAACAGAAATATATTTTGTCAGTTTGAAGTCTAGATGTCTTAAAGGTGCTGGCACAGTGGTTTCCTCCTTGCAGCTCCAAAGGAAAAGCCGCTTTCCCTCTCCCAGCTTCTCATGATTTGGTGTGGGAGCCTTGCAGGTGGATCACTCAGACCTTCTCAGTCTTCACACTGTATTCTCCCCTCCGTGTGCCTCTACGTCTAAATTTCTCTCTTCTTATAAGAAACCAGTCATTATATGAATATTTGACCCTAATACAGTATGACCTTGTCTTAACTTGATTGTGTCTGCAAAGACTTTACTTCCAAATAAGGTCACTTTCATCGATACCTAGGGTTAGGACTTCCACAAATCTTTCTTGGGGACACAACTTAATTTACAACATATCTATATGCAGGAAAATACATGATACTCAAACACTTAACTTGTATTTACTATTCTATAGTTATTCGTAGAATAGCAGAATAATATATAAGTATCACATGTTTCCATTAAATAAAAATATATTTTGATAATAAAAATTCTCAATAAACTATGTGCAGTGATTATAGATATACTGAGATTGCCACACATAAGAGCATGAACACTAATTATTTTTAGCTATTGCAAATACCAAACATGAATTATAAATACTAATTACTTAAAATTCTTGAATTGTTACTTCCAAAATATCTATATCATTTTCTCTAATTTTAAGATAGCTACAAGGAGGTGGAGTAAGATGGCTGAACAGAATGTACAGGTCATCTCCTATAGAACAACTATTCACATAAGGAAGCACCTTTATAAGAGCAAAGACACCAGATGAGTGATCACAGTACCTGGTTTGGACATGATATCATGGAAAGAGGGAGTGAAGAGGGTAGGGCAGACAGGTTTGCTTTGCCTACATCACTGCTTCCCCAACACCTGGGCAGTGAACTACCCAGGGCATCTGTGTGTTCGGGGGGTGGGGGGAGCCAAGTGGATGTGGGGCTTTGCACTGAAACTTAGAGTTCTGCCCATCCTCCCCACTCTTAGTCGTGATACTACTGCAACTTCTCACCTGAGCAATCAGACAAGAGAAAGAAAGAAAGGGCATCCAAACTGGAAAGGAAGAAGTCAAAATTATCCTTGTTCACAGATGAAACAATCTTATATTTAGTAAAATCTAAAGACCCAACCAACAAACTGTGGGAACCAATAAACAAATTCAGTGAACCTGCTGGATTCAAAATCATCATGTAAAAATCAGTAGCATTTTTATATGCCAACAGCAGTAAGCAATTTGAAAAAGAATCCAAGAATGCCATTCCACTTATAATAGCTACCATAAAATGCCTAGGAATAAAACTTAAAGGAATAAAATAAAATGCCTAGGAATAAACCTTAACCAGAGAAGTGAAAGATCTCTAAAATGAAAAGTTGAAATCATTTGTATAAGTAATTGAAGAGGACACAAAATATGGAGACATTTTTCATGTTCATGGATTGGAAGAATCAATATTTTTAAAATGTTCACACTATCTCCAACAACCTACAGATTTAAAGTAATTCCTATAAAATACTAATGACATTTTTCACCAATAGGAAAATAATCCTAACTTTTATATGGAACAAAAAAAAAAATACCCATAATCACCAAAGGAATGCCGAGCAAATAGCACAAAGCTGGAGGTACGTACTACCTGATTTCTAGTAAGATTACAAACCTGTAGTCACCAAAAGAACACAATAATGGCATAAAAATGCATACAGACAGATGGAACAGAATAGAGAACTCAGAAGTAATTCTATGCAGCTACCGTCAACACATTTTTGAAAAAGTGGACATAAACATATAGTAGGGAAAGGATCCTCTCTTCATAAATGGTACAAAGAAAACTGGGTAGCCATATGCAGAAGAAAGGAACCATATCCCTGTTTCTTGCCATATACAAAAATCAAATAAAAATAGAAATGACTTACATCTGAATCCTGAAATTATGAAACTACTGGAAGGTGTATAACTCTGGAAACACTTAAAGACATTGATGTAGTTGGGCAAATATTTCCTGAGTAAGACTGGAAAACCTTGGGCAAAATAAGCATAAACGGACAAACTGGATTACATCAAGCCAAGAAGTAAAAGTTCTGCATAGAACGGAAACATTCACCAAATTAAAGAGAGCACCTACAGAATGGGAGGAAATATTTGCAAATCACTCATGTGACAAGGGATTAATAAGCAGCATACATAGGGAAATTGATGGACTTGATATGGTTTGGGTGGTTAGTCCCGGGCTGTATGGGGCCGGGTGGGAGGTGCTGGGTCGTGAATGACATGGTGCCCTCCCAACATAACCAGTTCTCACGTGGGCTGGTCATTCTGAAAGCCTGTATTCCTTCCTCCCTCTTTTACTCTTGATGTGTGACATGCTTGCTCCCCCTTCACCTTCATTCTTGATTGGAAGTTTCCCTGAACCCCCCCCCACCCCAGAAGCAGATTCTGGTGTGATGCTTATTGTACAGAATGATGCATCAAATAAACTTTTTTTCTTTAAAAATTGCCCAGTCTCAAGTATTCCTTTATAGCAATGCAGAAGAAACTAGCACAGAGCTTAAACAACTCAACAGGATACAAACAATTTAATTAAAAAATGGACAAAAGATCTGAATAGAAATTCTAATAAGAATACATATGAATGGCCAACAGGTATTCGAAAAAATGCTCAACATTGCTAATCACCAGAAAAATGGAAATCAAAACTACATTGACATTTTATATCATCTGAGTTGAAATGGCTTTTACCCAAAACACAGGAGGTAACAAGGAGAGGAGAAAGAGGAATCCTTGTACATTGTTGGTGGGAATGTAAATTGCTGTAGCCATTAAGAAAAACAGTACGGTCATTTATTTTTAGTACAGATGGAGTCTCACTCTTACTCAGGCTGGTCTCAAACTTGAGCTCAAGGGATCCTCCTGCCTCGGCCTCTCAGAGAGCTGGGATCGCAGGTGTGAGCCTCCATGACTCACACCTCCACCCACAGTAGGTGTAGTAAGAAGGAAATTATTGGGGTTGATGAAGGAAAAGGGATTGTTTTTTATACTGTCCTTTCCCCTCCCTTCTTTTCTTCTCACTTTCTTCATTCTCTGCCTCTGCCATTTTGTCTCTTTCTCCTCTCATCCTAGAATTCACTCCATGACTTAAAAACCTGAATAATGTAAGTCTGTGCTATTAGTAGTGTTTATAACTGACTTTATTCCTTTGCAAACAAGGTAAACATTTTATAAATTCTCTAGTATTATCATTATTATTATTATTATTGAGACAGAGTCTTAAGCTGTCATCCTGGGTAGAGTGCCATAGTGTCATCATAGCTCACAGCAAACTCTGACCCCTGGGCTCAAGCGATCCTCTTGCTTCAGCTTTTATATTTATGTTAGAAACAGGGTCTTGCTCTTGCTCAGGCTGGTCTTGAATTTGTGAGCTCAAGCAATCAACTCACCTCGGCTTCTCAGAGTGCTAGGATTACAGGTGTGAACCACTGAGACTGGCCCTCAGTTCACTAATTATTAAAAAAAAGTTGTGGGGCCAGGCATGGTGGCTCATGTCTGTAATCTCAGCACTTTGGGAGGCTTAGGTGAGTGGATCCCCTGAGCTCAGCAGTTTGAAACTAGGTTGAGCAAGAGTTCCACCCCGTGTCTACTAAAAATAAAAAATCTAGCCAGAACTCTAGTGCCTGAAGTCCTAGCTACTTGGGAGGCTGAGACCAGAGGATTGCTTAAGCCCGAGAGTTTGAGTTTGCTGTGATGCCACAGCACTCTGCTGGGGCAAGTAAGTGAGACACTGTCTCAAATCAAATAAATAAATAAATATTAACAAAGTTGTGGTTCTCTATTTTTTTGTTCCTGTAATTCAATAATCCTAGATAGGAAAAAGTTTCTCACCCTAGTTATATTGTAGAATGCATACTTTATTGATGATTGGATGAATGCACTTGGCTTTCAAGAATATGTGATTTAACTTTTGTATAACCTTTTCTTGTTTTAGTGATTTATGGCATGAATTCATAAATATGCTATAAATTTCTCTTATCTTTATTAAACTGTCATTCCTAAGTACATAATATGAACTAGAAGAGAAGGCTTGTTTATTTAGTGACTTCTGGAGATAAGTATTCTACTTTAAAATTTACTGGTTTTAGGGAGAAAATACCTAAATAAGCTTTAAGATTCTTCCTAGATATGAAAAGAAACTGTTCAGGGTGACACTTGGACTTGAGAGCTGCTGCAGACATGTGTCCACCTGGTTCACTTTCATTTGCCTTGCCACCTTCAACCTCATCCTGCCAACAACTGGTAAAGGAGGAGATGTTAATTAGGAAGTTTTTCAAGATTAATTTTTTTCATTTTCAGAAAGTGAAGTGTTCACCACTCTCCATGTGAACTAAGGTTCCCCTCTTGGCAGTGCAGGCTTTGCTGCAGTAATTGTGTACTCACAGCGAATACTTGATGGTGGAGAAGACAAGTGCAAAAAGCAATTTTTGCAACAGCCAACCTGAACAGCCTGTGCTGTTCCCAATAAATTAATGGATTTAACCTTGCAGCTGTAGTGGTGTTATCATGCAAATATTCTCTGAGTATTATGAAAGCCAACTCATTCTCTATAGAGAAAGTTGTTTCTTTCTTCCTGAGAATTCTAAGTGACTAGATAATTGACACATTGTATAACCATGGTAAGTAAAGGAAAAAATATTTTCAGTACATCTACTGAGTTTCATTTTATGTTCCAATGTTTTTAGTAATTTACTGAGGCTTTTACTTAGAACTATATTATTTAGGAAAGTAAATTCCAATGTCCACTGACAATCTCCTAGAAAAGGAAAGAATTAATTCAGGCAGAAATAAAAATTTTCTTTATTGTTACTCAAGTATAATGGTTCATTCATGCTGAATGTCTTCAAAGTAATGCATTTGCATTCTGATTCATGATGGACTAGACAATTGTGATCTAATTATTTGATCAAGTTGATAGCCACTTTGGTTTTTGAATCTGATCTTAGATTTATACCACACATAAAACACTTATAGTTGAATGTTCACTCTTAGTAATTGACCAATTGTGAAGATCACTCAAAGTGCTCTTCACTGGATTGAAGTTTCATGGCCAGATGAAATCTTTAATGTTTAAAAATATTTAAAATGGAAGTTTAGGAGTGGGAACATTGGTGGCTTTGTTGGGGTAAGCCTTATTTGATAGATAGGGAAATGATAATCTTTGCACTTAGTTCAGCTATTTTATATGAACGATTCACGTATGTTATTTTTTGTTTGGTGATAGCCAGTATTTAGTCTCTGTAAGTTTTATATTATTGGGCCATATAGAATCAAGTATCTTTTAAATGCCTTCTAAAATGTTTTGTAGACCATGATCAATGCAAATATTAGGGATTATATTAATAATTGCTGCAATTGTATATTTGAAAGAGTCCTAGGCTTGTAATTTGAAGTTCTACATCTTTGTACTTTGATTTTTTTAACCTCCTAAAGATATTTTCTGCATCTATAAATAACAACATCTGAGAGTAGGTTTAAGTGAGCTGATTTATGTATAAAAGCTTTATGAATTTTAAATTGCAAGATCAATACCTTCCAATGTTATTTGTTTATATTTATGGTCATTAACTTTCAGCAAAGGTCTTTAATAACATTTACCTAAAGTTAATAATTCTCATCTTGTCATTCCAAACAAGATGTTTTGAAATTTCTGTAACTCAGTTTTACATTTTTTATCTTATTTTCAGTCAATATGATGAAATATTTATAAAAACAATGAATTGGATTTCACAAGGATAACCTTGCCACTACTTTTTTAAAACTCTGGTATACGTAATTAGTTTTGCCAAAGTTCTTGATTCATGATACAGTCACCATTTGTTCTGTGTACCCTTTATCTAACTGTCCATCCATCCATCGTTTTGTTCCCATACGTTGCCCTGAATACTTGGTTACCTGTTGTTAAACTTTTATCTGTGTGAACACTTCTCTACACATCTCTTTACCTTTTCCTGGCTCTGAAGTGACTATCATATGAACTTGGCATTTAATTTCTTTGATTTTATCCTTCACATTTTAATATAGGCTTGTTTTTTTAAACAATATTTTATTAGTTCAGCACGCTTTTGGATATTAACATCATATTGGAGTCATTTCCTGGGACTAGTTTTTTTTAATTCAACAATGTATCATCGTGTCATTCATATCACTGCATGCAACTATAGTTGATTGATTTTCACAGCTGTATTATATTTCATCACGAGACCATGCCATTATTTACCTCTTATCCTGTCCATGGCATTTGCATTTTTCCATTTTGTGTTTTAGTATAGGCAGGACTTTAAAAAACATTCTTGTATATGTAGTACATTCCTAATACTCATGGTAGTTATGCTCTATCAAGTTGAAGAGAACAGTGAATTAGTGACTGCTCCTATGAACCTCTGGTCACAGTATTCTTGTGAAACAGTCAACACATAACCTTATTTTGTGGATTTTTCTATTTAAATACCTCTTATTAAATATTGATTATTGATTCATTAACATTAAACTTCTGGCCAATGGCACTATAATTTATGCTGAATGAAGTTTATCTAGCATAATCATAGAGTTCCCATACTTAGGAACATAAGACAGCACTTCAGCACGATGTTGGGAACTTTTTTAGTTAGTGATGTGTCAAAGAATGAAAGACGTGTGGTGTGGAATAGACCACAAAAGGGGACACGCTCATAACATGAGAGCTGGCCCAAGAAGGCAGCTGGGAGTGGGGGATGACTTAAATTTTTGGCACTTTGCACGTGCACACGTCTGCAAACAATAGCAAAAGTGCAGTAAGTAAGCATTATGGGATTACAAGTAGATTTTAGTGAGTAAGTTCCCGTGTACAGAGCACATGTCACGAGGATCAACCTATGTCCCGTCCTTTTCAGTACTCGCTTCCATAAGGATCGCTGGGAGATTCTGGGCCCCACCCAGCAATGTGGATTTAGTCTGGAGTGAGGCTTGAGAATGTGCTTTTCTAACCCATTTTAGCTGATAATGCCAGTTTATGGGACACAGTTTATGGAATACAGTTTTAGAACTCTTTTTTTTTAGTAAATAGGTGTGGCATTTGTATATGTACCCTGAAATTGCCTGCTCAAAGTTTGTGCTAAATTGCCAGGTCATACTTTATATCGATCTTTAGCTTTACATGTAGGATGCTAATTTTTTTCCCAAAGCCATTGTAGGGAGTTATAGTTCACATCAGCAGTGTTATGATTGCCCCATGTTATTACCAGTATTGATGTAATCAGACCTCATGTGTGGCAGTCATTTGAGTTTTATTTGCATTTCACTAGTCACTGGAAGGGCGAGCTCCTCCCATTGCGTTTATTTGCCTCACACAGTCCTGTGTGCTGTGCCCGCGCAGATCTCTTGCCCATGGACTATTGGGCTATTATTGGTGGACTGAGTCATCTTTGTAAGTGTATACAAAGTTAAAATTGTTATATCTCCTTAATAGGCTGTATCTCTTTATGTCCAGTAAATATTACTTGTCATATTCTGAACTGACAGTTATTTTCTGTTAGCTTATCACAGACATTGATCAATTTTCATTGCTCTTAGCAGAATCAGCTATTTATCACTGTAACTGCCATTTATTTAAAATTTATCTACTTTTTTCCTTTGGCTGCTTTTAAGATAATTGATTTTTATTTGTTATTCTGCAGTTTTGCTATGCTTTATCTAAATGTGAATTGCTAGAATTTATATTCCAGACTTCATTGAGATTCCAAATCTTTGCATTGGTACCTTTGATCAGTTCTGAAAAATTTTCATGACTTATCTCTTCTGACGTTGTCTGTGTCTCACTCTCTCTTCCTTTTCCATCTCCCTTTCACTCTGAGCGAGCTTTATTTTACTTTCTTTTTCCTTTGTGTCTGACTTCTATCAGGCACATTCCATCTCCTGTCACTTTGTCCTGACCGTGGACAGTCTCTTCATAGACACTTGTGTATTTTCAAGTTCACTAGCTCCTGTTCAACTTTGTCTAAACTTTCACTGAAACTTGTGGAATTTAAAATTAATTTATTATATCTTTAGTTCAAGAATTCCTATTTGTATTTTTGCAAATATGCTGATGCATTATAGATTTTAATCCCTTTTAATTTTTTTAGGGAAAAGATACAATCTCTTAATAACGCCTGATTGCTCAAAATGGTTTGTTGAACTCTGTACTTGCAATCATGATTCTTCTCTGTGAAGAATCTGAACCTTGATGAACCCAATCTTTAGGGCATGGTCATCGGCCACAGGCATCTTGTTAGACTTCATCAATTGAGAGTGTTATTTTTCATTTCATTTAAATGTCTTATTCGTGATGCACCCTAACAATTTAAGAAGATAACCAGGTATTTTGTAAAAAAAAGTTAGGTAATTATTTAAAAACATTTCTTAGAAATTCTTCTACAGTTTCTCAAAGTGTTGAAACTTCTGTTTCCTCTCAGTAGATTTAAATGCACTTTTGATTATATCATGAGCAAGAGATATTTCATATTAAGGTTAATTTTCACATTTAAAAGCACTTTATAATTCAAGTTTCCAAATGCAAGGCAAAGTGGATGGCTCTGTGCTGACTCCCACTTTTGTCCTGGGTCATTCCCCAAGCGTGGGCAGGTGTTTCTTACCACATGGAGCTCACTCCCACTTAGAATTGCACTTCCTTAAGTGTATTTTTGTTTTCTGTTGCTTTATTTTGTTTTTCTAGTTGTCTGAAAACAAAGATTCTCTAAAGGATCTCTAGATTTTTGCCTGAAGGATTATAATGTGGGGCTCAGTGCCTGTAGCTCAGTGGATAGGGCGCTGGCCATATGCAACCAGGGCTGGGCCTGCTAAACAACAATGACCACTGCAACACAAAAATTGCCATGTGTTGTGGCGGGCACCTGTAGTAGTCCCAGCTACCTGGGAGGCTGAGACAAGAGAATTGCTTAAGCCCTGGAGTTTGAGGTTGCTGTGAGCTGTGAGGCCATGACGCACTACTGAAGGTAACTCTGTCTCAAAAAAAAATAATAATAATAATAAATAAAGAATTATAATGTTATAATTTATATGCTTCACAACCTTTTTATGAAAATAGTATCATTTTTATAGTTTATCTCATTTTCTTTATTTTAATTTTGGAAGTCCACACTAAAATTACAATCTTTGGTTTTGGATATTTTGTGCCATGTTCAAATTTGTTTCTCTAAAGACTTAAATTACATAGTGATATGATTCTTAGAAAATGATGTGATGGTGAGATCAAAAGAAAAGATCTTATAAAAAGATCATTCTTTGATTAAGGAAATATATTTTCAATGCTAAGTCTAGGTGCTGTAATTATACTTGTGAGGGAAAACAGGCATAGGACCCATATGCTGACTTTGGAGGATGTGGATTTTTGAAGGAGACGCAAGCGAGATGGTAGGACTTAACAAGTGAGAGCAGGAGGGTGTATTCCAGATGGAGGGAGCAAAGCGTTCAAATATTGGGAGGAAAAGAGGGGGGAAATAGAGGACTCGCGGCACCAAGAGATAGTGAGTAGACTCATCACAAGAAATAAAGAGGCAAGGAGAGAGGAGAAAATAAGCAGGGGCCAGACCATCTTGCTGAAAATTAAAGGCATAACTCAAGGGCAATAATGCCTGCAACAAAGGTCGAACTGACTGTCGAATTTCTTTGTCAACGATATCACCCACAATCAGTTACCTGGGTATGTGTGTTTACATGGTGTGTGCACGTGCACGTACATGCACAGATCTTTACACACATGCACATTCATGCACATGGCTCTATATGAACATTTTAAAACAAACATTTTTAATTATCCTAATGATTAAGGAAATAATTATTTCATAAGGCATCCATTTAAATAGACTTTAAAGTCATTCCTTTTTCTCTCAGAAATATCATAATTTTAGCTAAACAATTAATGATGAACCCAAACTTCATTTTTTATATTAAAATTTAACTCCCTCTCCATGATATCAGCAGTATGATTGTACTTTGGGTATCATAACAAAATATTAAATTAATTTCTCTCATTTTTAAATGAATAATTAATTTACATTTTAAATATTGCCCATAATTAATTTTCACAGGCCATGAAGAAACACTGGACACCTGGGCAACTAGCATTTAAATAAGCTCTTCTATTAGTGACCACAAGAATTCCACGCTAATTAGGAGTAGGACTTACCAGGGGGTGGAGTTTCGGAATACTTTCATCTCTAGAGCAATGATCCCTTAGCTCCTTTCAAAACTCGTTCCTCCCTGTTCTTCTTTTTACTATTAGATGTAGCCCATCCATAGGACATTCCAGTTCTAAAACTGAAGACAATTATTATGTTGACGTTTGGGCATGCTCCTGTATGAGATTTGTAGGCCATGTAATTCTCCCAGCATCAGTTTATTGCTTTTGTTCTGCGTAAAAATTAGAATAATCTCAATACATCATAACGCTATATGGTCCAAAGTTTAAAAGTGTATTCACTGCATTGACTCTTCCAGTGTCCAGAGGAAAGCACAGTTAGGAGGATAATAAGTACCTGTTGGACCCAAATTGGGTTCCAACTAGGGTGGATGCCCCCAAGAAAACAGTCACCAACTCCCAAGTCGATGCAAAAGCAAGAGGCAGTTTATTGCTGATGCGTCAGGGTCCCTCAGCCGCTAGGGGGACGGACCCCGTTTGGCTGTTACAGGCTGGTTTTAAACTCGAAAACCGCAAGGAGAGGGGAAGGGTGGGGTGAGTGGTGTGTTGCTTGTGGATTGGCTGGTTTGAAAGTCTGGCAGTCAGTCGATTGCGCAGGTGCAGGAACAGGGAACGCAGGGTGGGGGTTGGAACGGGACTGGGGCTTGGGTAACCAGGATAAGGAGGGTGTGGGCTTGACCCACGTATGGGGAAACAGGATACGGTTGGGCCGGTTGGGTAACTTCAGGGTGGGGGGTGCCCGGAGCGCTCTCAGAAAGTCCCTGCTCACTGATTTCTGGGAGACTGGGGTTTTCATTCCCTCCTCTTGGTTGAACATGGTCTTAATCTTAAGACCTAGGAGATTTAGTAAACTTAAGGCTCTGTTTGTTGTTGTAGAGATTGGTATTGGTGAGTGAGGATAAGGGCTTGGGTTATATTAAGAC
>CAUYON010030781.1:0-19535 GCA_963573935.1 Arctocebus calabarensis
GCTGCAACCAAAAAATGGCCGGGCGTTGTGGTGGGCGCCTGTAGTCCCAGCTACTTGGGAGGCGGAGGCAAGAGACTCGCTTGAGCCCAGGAATTGGAGGTTGCTGTGAGCTGTGATGCCATGGCACTCTATCCAGGGTGACAGCTTGAGGCTCTGTCTCAAAAATAAAAAAAAAAGAAAGAAAGAAAAAAAGAAAAGATGAAGGTATTTATATATAGCCTATGGATTTTACATGATCCATTTCAGGGCTTAAGGAGTCCTCACAAGGCTGGTTACCTCATATAATAACAAAATTGGAGGATAGAAAGAAGCCGACGGGTCATCTCATCCTATCCACAGGGCCAAGAGGTCTCAGCCCAGGGTGGACATGCACACTCCCTGCGGCTGCCTGGTCCTCTGCAAGCCTCCCTGAGTGGTTCTCACACGGATTTCCTGCATTCTCCTTATTTTCAAGACAATCCTTGAAGTGGGTCATACAAACAAGACTGAGATTTAGAAAGATGAAGGCCAAAGCCACAGCTCCCAAGTGGCAGATCTGAGATTTGAGCGCTGACCAAGGTTCACGTGACCGACCCCTTCCCGATGTTTCTGGTAGAAAGGGTCCTGTTTCTAGACCTGCATCTGTATGTCTGTCTGCAGCTGATCACATTCCTTTTGCACATAAGACACTGCGACCTTCCTCTTTCTTGCTTAAGCTTTGAATCTACCTAACTGACCACACCTTTTTTTATCACAGCAATTATTAAAAATAAACTTGGTCACCGTGTGAATTAGCTCAGGCTATGAATGGGTAGAACCTGAAACATTGAGGCTTAATCTATTGCCTAAAAGATGTTGCAGCTCTCAGTGGGATTGGTGGTCTGTGCTTCTCCCTTTTGTCACCACCTAAATTAAGCACCGGTGATATGGAAAGTAGGCGGGTGGTTTGGTTGGTTTCAACATTACCAAGAATTATTCTTTTCCCAGATCAAGTGTTTATTTTTTTTATTGCTTCAGATTAATTCCAGGGTATAAAGAATTAGGTCACAATGTTTGCATTTGTTAGGTAGAGTCCCTCTAATAACTGTGTCCCGCCCCAAGAGCTGTGCCATACACCATGACCCTTCATCCTCCACCCTCCTCCCCTTTGCCTGCTCCCTTAATCCCCCACGTCCCTCCTGGAATTGATTAGAGTTTTTCTCTCACATGGGTGTGTATTAGATCATCTACTAGGTTCCTGTTAGAATTGAGTCCATTGGATTCTTGTTCCTCCATTCTTGTAACACTTCACTAAGAAGAATGTGCTTCAACTCCATCTGAGTTAATACAAAACGTGTAAAGTCTTCATCTTTTTAATGGCTGAATAGTATTCCATGATATATATATACCATAGCTTGTTAACGCATTCCTGGCTTGGTAGGCATTTAGGTTATTTCCACATTTTGGTGATCATAAATTGAGCTGTGATAAATAGTCTAGAGCAAATGTCCTTATGATAAAAGGATTATTGTTCTTCTGGGACATGCCTAGTGTTTGTGGTCATGTCTTATATCAAGTAGGCCATGGAGCGCAAATGAGATTACCTAACGGTACCTGAATGTGACAGAGTGACAATGAGGTGGAAGAGGGAAAGAAGAAGGGTGCTTAGGAGACTAATTGGCTTGAGTGTCTGACATGGAAGATGAACATAAAAGAATTAGTATAGCAGAATAGGCTAAGGGGAGCCAAAATATGCAATTAGGAAAAGGAGAAGCCTTAGTGAAGAGTATAAGGCAAAAAAGTTGCTGCATGTACCTGAAATAACTAATGATTAGCTGGGTAGTTAAAGATATTTGAAAATGGGCTTCCTCGCCTTACTGGATACAGGAGTTCAGGGCATTGCATCAGCCCTTTGTTAAGAAAACATCTGGAGCTTGGAGATGCCCAGGTACCATCATTTGTGTCTCGACATTCTGTATTCAAAAAAATTCTGTCAAAATCAGAATTTGCCAAAGTGGCGGTGATAAATCTCACATGCACGCTCTGCCTCTCTTTGGGTATAAACAGAGCTTACTCAAACCAGGCTCCAGACTTAATGGCATTCCAAAGGGATGGGCTTCTGCAGAGACCGAGGACAGCTGTGCCACCAGAGTGTTCATAAACCGTGTGAGCAATTGACAAGTTGACAAAACAGTGAAAGAAAAACAATTACTCAAGAAGCAGCACTTGGAAGGGTTGTTTGTTGTTTAGGAGACACCAAAGCAACAGAGAAAGCCCGCATAGGTGCTATTTTTTGCCGCTGCACACACACACAAAAATATTTTTCAGAATGCATTTCAAGACTGTTTCTAAAAAGTCAGTAAATGAAATTGATACACATTCATGTATTTATTCCAGACATTTTTCTTATGAGATGCACTTAATTATTGGGCAGCTTTTTTTTTTAAGATTACTAATTACTCCCTACTAAAGACCAAAAGGTAGAAGTTGTTTTAAGATGTCTTTATGGCAAATATTGAAAATAGATAAAATACTTTGACGTGCTTAAAATGCAAAATGTATCTTGTTAGCTTGAAATAATTACTATATTTTGAGGCGTGATCTGCATACTGTATTTATTTTGAGGATAATTTGCCTTCTTGGTTTATAAAATGCAAAGGAATCAGCGTTTTAGCACCACTTAATGAAAATAATAATGATGATGATGATAATAGCAAATAACGTTTAGTTCTTACTTCTGTGCCAATTAGCCATGCTAAATGTGTTCCTCGCATTGTCTCACCGACTTCTTGGTAATTCCCAGTGAGAAAGGAACTGTTATCAACTCTTTGTTATAAACAAGGAATCTGAATTTTGCAGAAGTTATGTTACTCTTCCAAGATCATACAGCTAGTTACTAGCGGAGTTAAGATTTGAACGTGGGTATGTCATGCCTTGGGCAGTATAGTTACCACCTATGGAGTCTCCACGGGAATTAGGGGAATTGCCCCTCCCTCAAGATGTTTTTATCTGTTAGAAAATTTTTGTAATAAACTGATTGTGTAGACCAAGACAGCTTACTGCCATCTACTGGGAAATTGTTGTAATAAATATACGTACAAACTGATGTAAAAGGTGTTTCCATAGTGAGCGGTGGTGCTCTACAGCTGTGGAGGTCTGGTACCTACTCAATCCTCTGATTCCAGGAGAATGTTCTCATTTTCTAAGA
Organism: Arctocebus calabarensis; assembly: GCA_963573935.1. Taxonomy (NCBI): domain Eukaryota; kingdom Metazoa; phylum Chordata; class Mammalia; order Primates; family Lorisidae; genus Arctocebus; species Arctocebus calabarensis. Next base: position 3,167 of record CAUYON010030781.1, read on the forward strand.
AAAATAAAGTTCCTTTATTGCCCCTCCAGTTACCTTTTCACTAACACTTAAGCCTGAATGAAATACAACTGTTCCATTGATGTTGATCCAGATCACCTGTTGTTTAGCCAACATCTCTTCACGGACCACCTACAAAGGGTTTGCACTCACCCACTGGGCTGGAACAAGTCGTCAGGGAACATGTCTGCCCTCCAGGAGGTCCTGGGCTAAGTGGGACACATAATTAGGACAAAGGTCCATGGGTTTCCTGGCAAGAGCCACCTCCAAGTGATTGATGGTGGCCACTGGGAAGACAGCTATTAATACTGAGGAGGAACCAAACTCAAGTTCAAGGTCCTTGGAAAAGAAGCTTCAGGAGATAATTATCAGTTCAGCACCAATGTTACTTTATTCCTTCATGGGGTTTTTGTGTCAGATTTTTCTTTCCTTTAATTTTCCACTGGTCTCCTTCTGCCATTTGAGCCTCTTGTTCATTGAATTCACATTTTATCTAGTCCTGTCGCATGAATCTTTTAAGGGATACTTTCTGTTTTTTCACTTTTTTGTCCTTCCAAGTGGGTTTTTGTGCTTCCCGCTGCTATGTCCTCTTCTGATGTTTTTCCCCTTTGCTTTACTCTCGGAGTTCCTGTGAGTTCCTCGTCATAGCAGGTGTGGTAGCAGGCTCCGGCCTTCTTGTCAGCCCGACACCAGCCATGACCTCAGGCCTTTCTCCCACCTGGTCTGGAGCTGCCACGACTTTCCTTCCAAGCAAATCTCTCAGGAGGCAATCTGGTTTCTAGGAGATAAGCCCAAGTCTGAAAGCCACCCTGGGTTGCAGCTCTCTCCCACTTCAGAATTGTCTGTTTCTTCCCTTGGCCACCAGTTCTTCATTTCCCCCCTTTTATTTTTCAATTCACACACAGTAACAGTACATACTATGGAATCTTAACTTTCGTTCATCCTTTTTAAGTCACGCCCCTTCACTTTTTTTTTTTTTTATTGTTGGGGACTCATTGAGGGTACAAGAAACCATGTTACACTGGTTGCATTTGTTGGGTAAAGTCCCTCTTACAATCGTGTTTTGCCCCCAAAAGGCGTAGCACACACCAAGACCCCACCCCCCGCGCGCCGTCCCGCGCGCTGCGCGGCCGGTCCGCACCCCGCCCTCCGGCCGTCTCTCGCGGCTCTCGCCGGCCCGCGCCGCGCGCGGGACCCCGCGCGGGGGGGGGGGTCTGGGTGTGTGCCACACATTTGGGAGGCAAAGCACGGTTGTAAGAGGGACTTTACCCAACAAATGCAACCAGTGTAACATGGTTTCTTGTACCCTCAATGAATCCCCAACAATAAAAAAAAAGAAAAGAAAAAAAAAACAATGGATTAATATATTTAATAATATTTCCTAGCCTAATGTGGAAACTAAAAGTGTATGAAAACTGAAGATGTTCTCCCTTACAATCTTTTATCTTGATAAATGTCTTTATTACTTGTTTTCTTTCTTTTTAATTTTTTTTTTTTTTGAGACAGAGCTCTCTCACCCTGTTGCCCAGGTTACAGTGCTGTGGCATCATCCTAGCTCACAGCAACATCAATCTCCTGAGATCTAATGATTATCCTGCCCCAGCCTCCCGAGTAGGTGAGACTACACATGTCTGCCACTACACCTGGCTAAGTTTTCTATATTTAGTAGAAATAGGATCTCACTCTTGCTTGGGCTAGCCTTGAACTCCTTAGCTCAAGCTCCCATAGTGTTATGTTTACAGGTGCAAGTCATCACACCTGCAGATTCCAGGCTTTGTTACTTGTATCTGTTGATACAGTCATTCTATTTTCTCTGCTCCACTAATTAAACGTGAGTTGCTTAAGAACAGGACTAAATATTTTTGTTCTTGTAAGCCCAGAACTTTGCAACTTGTCCAACATATATTAGATATTAATAGATGTTTAAGAGACTGAATTACTATTCTTTGAGATATTTCTTACTAGTCGTATTAACTGGACTGAAGAAAAACTAGAATATTATATATAGTGATAAGAATTGCTTTTTAAGTTGTGCCAATATTAAGATTCAGCAGCAAAAATAATAGAGGCTGTTTTAATTTTTGCAAACTTTCCCCTACTATTTAGAGTAACATTTCTCAACTTTTAATCCCCGTGTATGAGCACATTTTTTTTTTTTTTTGCAGTTCTTGGCCAGGGTTGGGTTTGAACCCCCCACTTCTGGCATATGGGGCTGCGCCCTATTCCTTTGAGCCACAGGCACTGCCCTTAAGCACAATTTTTGTCACTCTTTTATCCAGCCCCTTCCATGCCCCTTGACACAAGACTGAACTCATCTTTCCTGTAGTCTTTTCCTCTTTCCCTACTTCTCATGGTAGGAGCTCTTCCATGGCTTGATGGATGATTGATTTTATGGACAACACTGTTACACATGAAAGTGAGTATTGGGAGATATCAAATATAAGGTCTTTAGAATGAGACAAATCTGTGTTGGAACATCAGCTCCATCTCTGACCAGTTGTAGCGTCCTGGGAAATTACTTCAAACCTCAATTTTTTTATTTGTAAGATAGAATTGTTATTACCATTAGAGATAATGAATAGAAAGCAAGGTGTTTAGCACATAGTAGGTCAACATTCAAAGGACAAATAACATTAACAGACATTTCACTCAGCTGAATGAGTATCACCTTATTAGCAGTGGCATCATTATCTATCTTAAAACAATCAATTGATACTGACATTGCTGTGATCATCTTTTACACAGAGATTTATAAAATATACATATTGGAAATGAAGCAAGTCTGAGGACTCTAGTTCAAGATGGTTTTCTGGGTTTGGTGCTGGTAGCACAGCAGTTATAGTGCCAACCACATACATCAAGATTGGCAGGTTCCAACCCAGCCCGGGTCTGCTAAAGAACAATGACAATTGCAACAAAAATTAGCAGGGTGTTGTGGTGGGCATCTGTAGTCCCAGCTACTTGGGAGGCTGAGGCAAGAGAATTGCTTAAGCCCAAGAGTTTGAGGTTGCTGTGAGCTTTGACTCCACAGCACTCTACCTGAGGGTCATATAGTGAGACTCTGTCTCAAAAAAAAAAAAAAAAGAGAGAGAGAGAGAAAGAGAAATAAAGAAAAAAAAAAGAAAGAAAAACTGATAGAAAAACTAAGGCAAGTGGATTGCTTGAGCTGGAGAATTGGAAGTTGGTGTGAGCTATGATGTCATGGTACTGTACCCAGGGCAACAGCTTGAGACTCTGTCAAAAAAAAAAAAAGGTTTGTTTCTGGACCATTTGATGACAAGAAATGAAAAGTTTCCAAGGAAATTTCAGTCCTGTGGGATTACTTCATTCCAACCTATTCCATTAACACGGGCAATTGTAAAATATGTAATATGAGCACAGGTATTAATTGAGGACTTCTGGTACTATGAGACATTCTGTTTTGGATGTGTATCCTAAAGCCTTTTATTTTAGCAAATATCGCAGCGAGTCAGCAAGCAGCATTTCCTGGGTACAGTCAGAATGGGACTCAGCTGAATCCCTCTTTTTTGTTCTTTAACATTTATCACCTTTGGCCGTGTCTCCACAAGCCTCCTGGGGCTGCGTGGCCCATACAAAGCAAGGGTTGCACCTGCCATGGGCTCGTCTCTCCCCACATGCAACATTCATACCACAGTGTGCCGTTCTGTGCTCCAGGATCCTGCAGAAAAAAGCACCGATGTGATCACTTCCTTCATGTGGACGTCCCAGCCCTGCCGCGGCTGCCATCACTCCTGCCTTGTATTGTAGCACAAATATGATGAAAGGAAACGAGAACAGAGAAGCTGGTGGAAGTGCCTGAGATGATTTCTCATGGAACAGTTACCAACGGGGCACTCCTGTGAGCTGGAGGGTCCAAGTTCAGGGTGCATACTAAAATTTACATGGGCAGTAAAACAGAACATATCCTTTCGAATAAAACTTGAATTGTTTCCACACCTCTGACTTTTGAGGCTTTGTTATTTTTTGAGAAAATAGTGGATGGCACAAGAATAGCATGCTCATTGCCATGCTTTAGTCTGGATTGGTAAGGATTGGTGGATTGGAAGACCTTTATTTTTTATGTATTTATTTATTTTATTTTTGCTACATGCCCAACATTATCACTTCCTTTCTTGCTAACAGGATTCCAAACTGGTTTGGGATGTAGGGTGCCTAGTCTCAGAATTGTTACTGGCTATTGATCTGGGGATTGTGGAGCAATGAGCCGGAAAGGGAACTCTGATAGATGCATCCTGGAATGATTTCCCTTTTTGGTGAACAGAAGCCAGTTCTGCCCATGGAATTTCTTTACACCTCTGCCTCTGCCATGGCAGCCACCATACAGCCGTGCTGGAATTCACTGCCAGCCCTCTGAGCCTGGCAGAAAGAGACAATGAGACCTGTCTGCGTCTTTGATTAAAAATGCTGCCCCAAAGCTGGCACCACTTACCTGTAAACTTCTGATTAGGTAGGATCATAAGTACCAATGTTTTTGAAGCTGATTTAGTTTCCATTCTTTCAGTGGCAAGTCTTATCACTGACACACATGGCATCTGACACTTTTTTTATTTTTAGCAAGAGCTGGGGCATCATTTTGTGGCTTTGTATCAGGATGCAGGAAGACAGAACTGAATCAGGAGGGGGTGGGTATCTGAAGCATTTTGATGAACACGTTCTGAAGGTGAACGCAGGATGATTCCATGAAATTAGAAGATTCAAAGCCAAGGGAAACCATAGCATCCTAGTATACCTGAGGATGGGACTAAAAAGAAAAATACAAAAGAACAAGAGTCCTGAGATAAGACAGCAGGGCAAGAGCTGAGACAAATTTGAGAATTAAGTGCATTTTCATGAAAAGGATAGAGTCCCCAAGGCTGTTAGTTATTGGATGCTTTCCTGCACCCAAAGGAGCATGTTTTCCTGGCATAAAAGCACAACTTCAGGGAGATGAATGAGTCCTTTTCTTCTAACACACCAGAATCTTTTAAATTCCCTTTTCCCTAAGCTCTGCACCAGGGAAGTCTTCTTGTGTTAAGATTTGTGATTTTTCTACACAGTAGCTCATATTCTGAAATGACTAGCCAAAGCAACATTCTGTTCAGAAAGTGGTAAAAAATATGATTAGGAGATGTTCAAATACTGTGCTGCATATAATCAAGTTAAGAAGACTTTGCTGAGATTTTTTTTTATGAGCTGGCACTGGACCAGTTCAGCAATAACAGTGTCATATTGTATAGGGACCTTTTAAAATTCATGCAAAAACACAACAGAGGCATACTTTCTTTTTATATTTTGGTTGCAGGAAAGGTCAGAAAAGTGAGAATTTTCTTCCTGTGGTAGGAAATGTCTCAGTCTATAAGAATTTCCTAATGCACTGGTTTAGGGGAACATTGTGGCCATGTCTGTAGACTTTGTATTTTTTTGCTATTCCTTGGCAAGTGGTGGAATGTTGGTGGAGGGGGAGATTTGCTGCTGACATCTAGGAAGGAGAGGCCAGAGATGCTATTCAAAGTCCTACAATGCACATGAAAGTTCACAACAACAAAGGATTATCTGGTCTGAAATATCAGCGGTGCCCCTGCTGAGATACCCTGCTCTTAAAAGGATAGTGTTTCAGATACATGTGACCAATTGCACACATTTAAGCAGTGGTCATTTTTTTTCTTTTCTTCTCTATTTTGTTTACCTGTCTGGTTTTTCTTCCTTTACTTCAATCATGCTTCTCTGTCTATTGTAAGAAAAGACATGAAAGAAGATGTAATATCAACAAGGAAATTTGCTCACAGAAGTCAATAGTTTGCACAAGACAAGGAAAATACAAAAGTAATTGGATCATTACGCAAATCCACAGCAGGCTTCAAAGCACAGGCTGTCTCCACACTCTGCCACGTTGTTCTTCTATTGATTTCTGGGACCACAGACAATGCATTTCTGACATTATTGTTATTATTTTTAAAGAACATCTAGATATAACACATAGCCAATAAGGAATGAGTTCACAATTGTAATTTCATTGACATTATCTTGTAACCAGCTGAGTCGACAGTGTACTCAGCCAGCAGGTCATGCCTCCAGCTGACTCAGGGATCCCTCAGACCCTTCCCAGAAGAACTCGAACCAGTGTCTTACATGGAACTGAGAGTGATATGTGCTGAATTAAATGAATAACATCTTACTGTGTCCTCATGGAGGGCATGAAGAGGGGGAAGATGGTAAGAGTGCAGGGGCAAGTCTAAGTGGTGGTGTAGGACTGCTGTCCTTCCCCTTCACCCATTATTATGCTTCATCCACTCAGTACTGGGCCCCAATGCAGCACTGTTGTCTGCTGAACACAGCACTTGGGTAAGGGATGTTCTCTCATCTGAAAGATTCTCTGCAACTTGGGGCAAGTACTTGTGTGTCAGTAACAGTTTCAAGGTCCAAAATAGAGAATTAAGTTTCAGACCTGCCCATAGCAACAAACTGAGTATCCCTTTGGAATTCCTCTGTTTCATCTCTATCAACAACTTTGTTTTGGTGTGTGGATGATACAGTGTATCATTTTCGAGCAACAAAGCTTAGGTAGCACAATCAATTTTGGAATCCCCAGCCTCCAGGGATGTTCTTGAGCTGAGGCTCTGCAGACAAGGAAAGAGAGAACATACCAATTGAACAAATTGAGCATCAGGATTTCTGGTCGTATTTGGACAAGGTTGCATTACATTAGGGACTCTGGACACTGGTAAGTTGAGAATGTCTAAGTATAAAGGTAGTTTTTTAAGACACATTGCATACTGTTACTTATATCCTAAATTATGCAGTAAGTTAATTATTTCAGTTCTTATATTTGTATATTAGTGAACTTAATTATTGAAAGATCCTATGAGATGATACTGTATTATTCCTACATTCATTTTGTAGAATACATGAGTAAGGACTGGTGAGGTTAATTATCACTTAGTAACAGTGGATTTGTACATAGGTTCATATAAATTCAAATCCTGGGCTTTTAAGTACATTTTATGCCTGTATTTTTGTTACTATGGTTGAGACTGTCATCACATTGCTTATTGCCTTTTCACCCTTAGCCAAACTTCATTGTGGAGCCCCAGTGCAGTAAAGTAGTCAGAAGAAATGAAAGAACACACATCGTACATATGCATTCTTTGGTTCTAGTGTGACCTCAATGTGCCATTGACTTATGTTTGAAGAAGCTTTCTCAGAGTCCACATGAAGGGATGTTCCTTTAAGACCCTTGGAAATGATTAGCAAGCTAGTCAAGCAGGAGGCAGACTCTGCAAGCAGAGTCTGGCTGTCTCTGGAATTTCCTGGAAAGGGGTTTGGGGAGTGGAAAACAAGCTAAGTTAATGTGCATCTCAGTTAAAGGTTGTACTGGTTTTTTATAAATGAATAGCTGAATAAGTTTTTGTGGTTACTCTGTATGGTTTCTTTGTACTCTTATCTTATAGACTATTTGCCTGCACCTGACTTATTATTATCAAGTGTATGTGCAGAACTTAGTGTTATTAAGAATATATAAGCTTGTAAGAAATAAACTGAGGCCACTGCATGCCTGAGCGAGCTGTAGTCTCCCCTCTCGTTCTGACATTTCAGTTGCAGACATTTCCTCTGTGGCACCGATTTCACACAACTTTCTAAGATATCAGTAGATCTGTGTACTCTTACTTGAGACAAATACAAGAGTTTGCATCTTCTCCAATTATGTAAATTTCATATAACATTCTGAAAAATGATCTGCCTTCTTGGGTAACTTCTTGCTGGGAAGAAGTATCTTGAATCAGGGTTCATTCATTTTCATCATTAAAAAGAATATTTTCCATTTACAAAGGGAAACGTGTGGATTACATGCTTATCTATGTCTGCCCTTTGAGTTTTGCTAGTGGAAGTTAGCTGTCAGAAAAACTTGTATCTGGGGGAGAATAAGAGCATAGTAGCCTCCAGGTGGAAGACTCTTCCTGCACTTATTTCACAGTTATCATTAGTGATTCTGCTCTGAAAGTAGCTTTATCTTCTTCAGCCACAGCTAGCTATGCTGGGTTGTAAGGTTCCTGAGCTAACTTCCACAAAGCATGTTTCATAAATTTAGGAGCTTTTCCTATTCAGAAGCTAGAAAACACATGCTTTTGCAATAATCTGTATTTTTCCATAAACTACAGAATAATAACTGTAAGGTGTAGCAATGGTATGAAAAGTATTTTGCGGTACTCAGATATCCAGCAGTCCCCTTCCAGGGCAGAATAAACTCACCTAATCCAGACATATACAGATAGATCAATAGAGATAGATGATGTTCACTCATCTCAGATCAATACACATAGATGATGTTCAACAGTGAAGTCGACAACATCATACACTTATTACATTTTTTCTAAAATCTATATAATATTCAGAAAAATTCACATTAAAAAGACCAAAATGTCAGTGTTTATAATACTTACTAATTGGGTCACTGGAAATATTACTTGCCCTCTTTAACTCTCATGTATTTGACATCTTTAACTCTCATTTTCTGTATCTAAAAAATGTACTAGGAGGAGAGAAGGGAAAGGTGAGGATATACCACAAAATGAACAGAAATTTTGGAAGGATTAAATGAGATGGTATGTGGAGAGTACTTAGATATCATGCCTTTATCAAAGTAGGTTATTATTGAAGGATACGTGGATTATTTTGATATAATCACAACCACAAACAGTAATCCTACTAAATTATTCGGTCATTTTTATTAGTCACATAACTTGTGAAAATCCTAGGTTCTAGGGGGACTGTGCAAGATGAAGAAAATATGCTTTCTGAATTTTTAGAGCTTGCATTCTACCAGAAAGCAAGGCATGTAAACTAATAACTATAATTATTGTGATGGTTATAGTAAAGCAATTGCAATAAAACCCAACACAGGCAGTTGTGTGTGCACGTGTGCACATGCACATACTCCTTCATCCAATTTTTCCTGTCCTGTGTCAGAAGCTTCCCAAAACTTGGAGGAAGGGCTATGGAACTTGAGAAACTGCACAGTGATTCACACTGGCTTTATGAACATTACTCAACTTATTATTAGCCTATGGGGTGAATAGAATTGCATCACTTTTCAGACAAAAGCTTGAGTCCCTCTAGTAATTATGGTTTCTGTCTACTCGGTATTTTTCCCATTCTCCTGCGGAGAGACTTCCTCTATCTGCAAACAGCAGTGAACTTTGTTAATCAAGTGATGTGTAACTGGGAAGGGAAGGGAGATGGTCCAGCTTGGAACAATTGTAGTCACTTCCTAGGATTTTGTGATAGAACTAGCCAAAGGCTCCTTCTTCATTTTGTGATATTCTAAAAATACTATGGATGCAATTCCAGAGCTTATGGTTGCTTTGTTTATGTCACAGGAAGGGTAAAAGAATGCTAGGAAACATCATAAGGAAGAGAAAGAAAATTGTGTTGGTACTAAGCCCTCTGCTCCAATGTTGAGGTCTGTTAGCCACGCCTTCTTCCAGGTTTTGTGAGGCATCCATTTCATTTTATTAAAGCATTAAATCCTTAAACCCAGTAAAAAGTTGAGCTTTTGTCAATTGCCATCTTAAGAATCCTAATATAAAATATGCAACTGGGACAGTGCCTGTGGCTCAAGGAGTAGGGTGCCCATTTACCATATACCCATATACCTGAAATGGTAGATTCAAACCTGGCCTTAGGCATAAGGTGCAAAAAATAAATAAAATATGCAACTGTTGTGGACAAACCTTGGATTAGACCATGTGTCTCAGACTTTAAAGTTTTTTCGTTCTCAATTCATATTATTTTACATGTATATAGGCTCCTGGAATTTTTTTTAGCCACCATAGTTTCTTCTGTCCATAAAGTGAGTGATGTAATTGTTCCCCTCAAAACACTAATAACAAAGTGGCTTTTGGGGGCCTATAGAGAATTTATTACATTCAGAAAGACAGTAGAGAGAAGGGGCTAATTGCATGGGCTTAGACGCTGCTATCTCTGGGTTCAAATCCTGGCTCTTCACCTTTTCAATATCTGGATAGACTCCCTTGAGTGACTTATCTTCTCTGGGTCTTATTTGGTTCTTCTGTAAAATGTTGATAGCTGTATCTACCATGAGATTTGTTGTGGAAATTAAAATAATTAATGTACATAAAACATTTAGTGCCTAGAATACAATAAATATGCAAAGAATGTTGGTGGTTATTATTATCTTGGAGTATTGATTTTTAAATGCATTTTATTTCTTTTATAGTGCAAAAAAAATAGACTCTTATCTTGAAAACTCAAAGTAGAAACTAGATAATAGAAAAACATTTTGGAATGTGGGGTGGGGTTCCTGGTTCTCATTCAACTGTTCTTTTAGGCGCCTCCAATAGGCAATAATATAGTATATGGAACTTCTCTGTACTAAGTACTATGCTCAGTCTACTTGTATTTTTTTCTGTTATTAGTGCAGCGATCTTGTGGGGGTGAATATTAGTGTGTTCTTCTACAGATTTCTTTATTTTACAGATATTAAAACTGACAGTCAGTGTCTCGCCGAGTGTCACATAGTCAGTAACTGGCAAAAATCAGATTGGAGTCAGAGCTGCCTAATGGCCCTGACCCACTACCATGTTCTTTTGTTTCCCACAAAACCTATCCCATGACAGAAAACCATCTGTCTCTTAACTATCCTGTTATGTTACCTAGCCTCAGGGATTCCCACTATTTGTTTTTAAATCCACCATTTTATCTTGAAATTATTATTTTATTTATTTTTTTTGTAGAGACAGAGTCTGACTTTATCACCCTCAATGGAGTTCCGTGGCATCACATAGCTCTCAACAACCTCCAACTCTTGGGCTTAGGCGATTCTTTTGCCTCAGCCTCCCGAGTAGCTGGGACTACAGGCACCCGTCACAATGCCCCGCTATTTTTTTTGTTTGTTTTTTTGCAGTTTGGCTGAGGCTAGGTTTGAACCTGCCACCTTCAGTATATGGGGCTGGCGCCTCACTTGCTGAGCCACAGGTGCCGCCTTATCTTGAAATTATAAAGAGCTGGTAGACTATTGGATTTTATCCAGAAATCAATTTGTAAAACACTTGTTTTTTGTGTGAGTTTGAAAATATCCATCTTATGAAATTATGTAAGATGTGAATCCAAAGATGGTGAGTCCGTTGAGATGGATATAAATGTTAGGTTATGTAAGCCAAGCAAACATCATGCATGGTTATGACAGAAATTTAATTAACAAGGAAACAATAAAATGCTTAGATTACTTTAAATGAGTACAATTTTACTGAATGCTTATTTTCTTTGAGTCAATGTTTAGCATAATAAAATCACATGAAGATTCTGAAAACTCTTAGTGGGAAGATTTCTGTTTCCCCCAAAAGTCAGACGATTCATGATACTGGATTTTGGGCAAGTAATCAAGTAAATATTTTGTTGGTTGTTTTCTTGAAAATCATTTCCCTCCTTTCTGTAATGAATTCTGTTACAGGAGGAGACTCTGGTATTCTCTTTTCCCCTGACATCTGGAAACTTGTCACGGGGGGAAACATTGGATAAAAAGCCTCTCTCCCACTACTACAGAGGTAGTGAGAAAGAAACTTACGGAATTCTAGTGTATATTAAAAATCACAACCTCTAGGACCCTCTCTCATTTCCCTGACCCAGGCCTAAAAATTGGAGCAAATTTTCATAGGACAATGGGAATAGTCAACAAAGATGCCAATCTTGATGAGAACAAAGATCTTTGGTCAAGAGGCAAAGATTACTTAAAATGAAATAGCTCCAGAATAGATAATGTGATTACATTCCTTGGCATCTTTTGAGCAACTTCAGTGTCAACACATGGGTAAACTAAATGGAAGCCAAGAATATTGAAATATATCAATGCAGGCTATACAAGTCAGCCTTGAAAATTAAGAAAAAAGAAGATAGGTGGACAGTGGATTGGAAGAAGGAATGAGGGCAAGCTAACATGGTTCATATGTGCACACACACAATGAAAATATTTCCTTGCTAGTCATTAATGCAAAATTCACTCCTTAGGTACAGTAAAGGAATTTTCCTATTATCAGTGAAGCTGGATTGGGTGGAAGGAAATCTACAACTTTAGATTTATTGCAATTAGTTATAGCTGTAAATCAGCCAGGTAGAAAATCTGAAAGCTAAGCTAATTTACTTTTAGAACTCTGCAAGTAATTGCATCCAATGAGATCACAGTATAAAAATCTCAGTCGTTTTCCAGGAGACGATTTCTGTAATGATATGATTAGAGCTGGCAGTCATAGGGGGTAGGGTTCAAAGGTAAATGATCAGAAATACAACATATCTCTAGTCCTTCAGTCATAGACACTTTCCAGAGTACCCACACATTTTGCATAGGTTTCCATATATTAAATTCTGTCATCTACAGTGTTGCTCACTGTATAGTGAACCACTGAATTCTAATCATGAGGATTAGTCTGGCTAATTTAAATGTGCTTCAAAGAAGATTCAAACACGTAATCCGTCGGTCTAGGAAAGATGTGCTCCTTTCTGAATATCATACGCAGCTGGAGGTTTGCATTAGAACAAATATTTCAAGGTTTTTGCCAAAGGGGACTGAGTTTCAGAAGTTATACAGTTATAGGTACAGTGAGTTCACTGTTTTCAATATTATCAGGCTTTTATTTATTGTTTGAGATTCATCAAGGGTACAAAGAATTAGGTCACACTGATTGCATTAGTTAAAGTTCCTCTTACAACTGTGTTCCACCCCCAAGTGGTGTGCCATGCACCGTAACCCTCCTATGTCCCTCACTCCTTCCCTCTCCCCACTTGCTCATCTCCCTTCCCCCCCCTTGTATTCATTCATCTACTGCCTTCATGTTAGAATCGAGTACATTGGATTCTTCCTTTTCTTTCTTCCTTTCTTTTTTTTTTTTTAATCACGCAAAAGAGATTTTTTTTTTCCCAAAAAAATTGCCCCAGTATACAGCAAAGCTGTAGTTGATGCGAGTGTGTTGTGCTGGTGTCACAGTACTGTCTTCACTATGTGCTCAGTAGCACAACCCCAAGGAAAGGATGGTCGGATTCTTGCTTTTCCATCCTTGGGATGCTTTCCTAAGAAGAATCAGCTATGCAAATAATTTGCCAAGTGGATTATGGGAGAAGTGAAATGGCCGACGTTGCCCCTGTGTTTGGGGGGGGGTCACAGACCACCTGGCGGTTTGCTTATTGGAAGGAGCTGTAACATGTGAGGTGTGAGCATCCCTGCAGGCATGCCCTGGGCCACTTTGGGAGGAAGACTGTACCAAAGAAAAAACTTTCAGCTCTTCCTCCCAGCTGAGACTCCCTGACCCCAGGGAATGGGGACACCTATATTACCAGTCCTCAGAAGGCTTAACACTGCTTATTAAAACCAACAGCAATATACCCAGGGAGAGAAAGGGGAAAATCCTTTGACCTCAAAAGGACTGTAATACAAGGAAGGTTCAAACAGGAGTAGCAAAGGCTTTTGGAGAGAAACTGCAGTTTAAACTCTGTCCTGGATCCTGGGAGCCTATGGCCGATTTTCACGCCTTTTAATGTCTCCTTGCTAAATTTATTCAGAGACTTCCCAGGACACTACTTTGGATCCTACGTCTCTGTGATCATCCTTCTATAGGACCCTGCTATGAATCTGTCTAATTTATACCACGGGCCTTGGTGATGCCCTGGGACTTCTGGATTGTACCCTTGTGACTTAGGAGGATAATTCTGGATGACATGATCTAATGTCTCCCAGATTTTCCACCTGACTTTTCACATAATGCTTTTATAGTTTTGTTATATTTAAATTATTTTATTTTATTTTATATTTGTTACATATGCATGTGTTTATTAGTTTTCCACTTGTTATATTTAAATTCTATTGGTGCTAATTAAAGAATTATTTAATATTCTTCTTTAAATCTACTATTTTTGTTTGGCTTATACTTAGTAATATTCACCAAATAAGGCTTTTGAGATGCTAGCTATATTTCTTCTCTCTCACATATGTTAAAATAAATACACTATTATTACAATAAAATATATTTTCATGTGCCATGAGTTATATACATACCATACTGTGGAAAACACTAACTACTCTTGGACACTCAGTAACAGCTTTTAGAAGAAAGCTATTTAAAAAAAAAGAGAGACCTATTTTTATACATTCCAGATGATTTAGAGACCTGGAACTTAGTTTTCAAAATCATTTGAAGTACTTTATTTCGATAAGAGGACCATATGCCCCAATGAACAAATCTTTATAACAATCATTGTGTTTATGATTTGAACCACTAGCATTCTTTCTTGAGAATATCGAAAACAAATTCAAATAAAAGAAATTTCTAGAAGCGGTATAAAAGAAAATTGAACTGTTTTTTTGGTTATAAATAGACATGGGAGGCAATTCATGGGTAACTTGCTTGGCAGATAAGGAAAGTAGATGAAAGAGAAAACGAATGGCAGAGAACATAGTGGGATTGCTAATGAACCTTTATGAATAGAATATACATACGATCAGAAATTTAAAGTAAGCTACATTACTGCGGTATAAAACTTACTACTTCTTTCTCAACTTTTTGATAAATTCTACTAAATTTCTACTAAATTCTAGTAAAATGCCTGGCATGAATGGCCTCTATATATGCAGATATATGTGTGTGTATGTTTCTGCATGCGTTTGTGAATCAAGAGAAAAGTTAGAATTTTACATCTGGATTTATATCTGAGATATTGTGGCCTAAACCACAGGTATCTTTACCTCCAAATTATTTACAATGCTATCTTCTCTTAGCTTTTCATCTTATCCAGACAGGAGGGCAAAGTTTGTATAGAAAGGGTGACAAAATATAAATTTTAGCAAAAACGAATCACTGAGGTGTTACACTGGCCCTGAGAGTTTTACTTGTGAACTTTGTATGAATGGAATAAACAAACACCTAATGATATTAAGCCAAATACATGTTGGTATTTTGGTCATTTACAGCAAAGTACATTCTTAACTAATATAGTGAGTAAGATCATTGATCAAATGAATGAATCAGAGCCAGTCTTAGCTTTGCGAATAGAAACTTTCAGAAACTGGTCCTTGTAGGTCACTGCATCTTATTAATTTTATATTTATTTATTTATTTTTGTAGAGACAGAGTCTCATGTTATTGCCCTCGGTAGAATGCCATAGCATTACAGCTCACAGCAACCTCTAACTCCTGGGCTTAAGCGATTCTCTTGCCTCAGCCTCCGAAGTAGCTGGGACTACAGGTACCCGCCAGAATGCCCAGCTATTTTTTGTTGCAGTTGGGCCAGGGCTGTGTTTAAATCTGCCACCCTCAGAGTATGGGTCCAGCGCCCTACTCACTGAGCCACAGGTGCCACCCTTTATTTTATTTCTAAATGAACAAATTGTATGGTGTACAACATGGTGTTTTGATATATGTATATATTGTGTAATGGCTTAATCAAGCTAATTAACATATACATTATTTTGCCTACTTATTTTTTTGCGGCGAACACACTTAAAAATCTACTCTCTTAGTAATTGTTGGTAAGTATTAAATGTATTGTTATAAATTGTAGTTACCTTGCTATGCAGGAGATTACTTGGAGTTATTTTCCACCTATCTGAAATTTTGTATCCTTTGACTAACCTCTTTCAACTATACCCTTAGACCTTGCAGCCTTTGGTAAGCACCATTCTATTCTGTTTCCATGAGTTCAACTTTTAAAAATTCAACAGATAAGTGAGAATATTTAATATTTGTCTTTCTGTGCCTGGATTATTTCACTTAACATGATGTTTTCCTCCAGGTTCATCCATGTTTACCAAAGAGATTATTTCCTTATTTTAAAGACTAAATAGTATTCCATTTTCCATCACATTTTCTTTATCCATTCATTCATTCATGGACACTGAGGTTGATATCTTGGCTATTGTAAATGATGCTACAATTATAGGCATACTAGTACTATTTTTTAAAATTAAATCATAACTGCGTACATTAGTGTAATCATGGGGTACAATGTGCAAGCTTCATATACAATCTGAAATATTTTCATTCAAATGTTCCACATAGCCTTCATGTGATTTTCTTAGTTATTGTATGAAAACATTTGTATTCAGCATTTAGTAAGTTTAACCTGTACCTTTCTAAGATGCACCATAATTGTGATCCCACCATGTACCCTCTTTCCACCCATCCTCCCCTCTCCCCAACCTTCCCTTGCCCCTATCCCCATATTCTTGTGGTATAATTGGGTTATAGCCTTCATATGAAAGCTATAAATTAGCTTCATAATAGGGCTGAGTACATTGGATACTTTTTCTTCCATTCTTGAGATACTTTGCTAAGAATATGTTCCAGCTCCATCCATGTAAATATGAAAGAGG
>CAUYON010030787.1:0-25225 GCA_963573935.1 Arctocebus calabarensis
TAATACAAAACTCCTAGGAATGCTAGATAAAATAAACATCCTTTAAACACTTAACTGAAGTCATAATGATATAAGGGAAACATGGTCAGAGGCCCCAAACAAAGAGGGAACTGGAAAATTGTGGGGTAAGTTCACCTTGGAGCACTGGCTTCCAAGGGACATTTGTCATTTTTAATAACCAAGAAGCCTTCCTTTTAGTGGCTGAACAGGAGGCAGGAGATGGGGCTTTAGATGCACACAGGGTTGGAACTTAGAAACTCCGGTAAAGCTAGGACCTCAAGGGGTACGTCTTGAGTAGACAAATAAACTAGAAAAAGTCCAGCTCTTGGCATTCTGAGTTAATTTTTGTATATGCTGTGGAAGGGTGCAGCTTCATTCTTCTACCTTTAGGTATCCATTTTTCATAGCACTATTTGTTGAAAAGACTGTTGTGCCCCCCAATGAATGGGGAATTGGCTCTTTGTTGAAAATCTTTCAAAACCCTCCTCGTGTGAGTGTTTATTTCTGGCTCCCTCTATTCCGTTAGTCTACATATCTGTTTTGATTAGGTTTGTACACGTCATAAGTTTTGAAATGAGGACGTATGAGACCTTTGGCTTTGTTCTTCCTTAAGATTGTCTTGACTATTTGGGGCCTACTGAAATTCCATCTGAATTGTAGGGTGGCTTTTTCTGTTTCTGAAAAAAATCACTGAGATTTTGATAGGAGTTATGTTGTATTTAGAGATTTCTTTGGGCAGAAGGGACATCTTTACAATAATAAGTCTTTAAATTCATGAGCAGGAGATGTCTTTCCATTTATTGGTGTCTTCTTTAATTTAGTTTAGCAACAATTTTATAGTTTTTCAGTGTAAAAATATTTTGCCTTCCAGTCGCGTTTATCCCTAAGTATTTTATTCTGTTTGATGCCATTATAAGTGGAGTTGTTTTCTTAATTCTGTTTTGGATTATTCATTGTCAATGTGTAGAAATACAACTGATTTTTATGTTTTGATTTTGTATCCTGAAATTTTGCTGTAATTTATTAGTTCTAACAGCTTTTGGGGGCTGTGTAGAATCCTTGGGGTTTCCCATGTATAAGATCATATTGTCTGTGAACAGAGATAATTTGACATTTTTCTTTCCAACTTGGATGCCTTTTTTCTTTTTCTTGCCTAATTGCTCTACCTAGGATGTTGACCGCTGTACTGAATAAAAGTGCCAAAGTGAGCATCCTGTCTTGTTCCTGAACTTAGAGGAAAGGCTTTTAGTGTTTTATCCTAGACTGTGATGTAGCTGAAGGTTTTTGACATATAATCTTTATTATGCTGAGGTAGTTTCCTTCTATTCCTAGTTTGTATTTTTATCATAAAATGGTGCTGAATTGTCAAATGCTTTTTCTACATCAGTTGAAGGGGCCCTGGCCTTCATTTTGTTAATGGGTTGTATTATACTGATTGATTTTCACATGTTGAGACTTCTTTTGTATTCCAGGAGTAAATCCCTGTTGGTCATGATGTATGATCCTTTTCATGTGCTGCTGAATTCTGTTTGCTAGTATTTTCTTGAGGACTTTTCATCCATATTCATTAAGGATATTAGTCTCTAGTTTTCTTTTCTTGTAGTGTCTTTGGATTTGGGATCAGGGTTATTCTGGCATCATAGAATGAGTTTGGAAGCATTCCTTCCTCTTCAGTTTTTTGGCAGGGTTTGAGGAGGGTTGGCATCAACACTGTTTTCTATCCAACCATTGCCCTCATTTTTTCCCCCAGTGACTTTCTGTTACACTCTAAATGTACTTGTCGACCCTAATTCAAACATGATATATTTTTGGTGAAGACATCTATATTCTCGAGATGCTTAGATCAGTACATCAAAATCCTCTTTTTACCCCAGGCAAAGTTGCTGCTCCTTCTCTCATCACTTATAATAGGCTAGTGGGTGGGAAGGGAGTACATTTGCTCTAGGTGCTGGGCTCACAGCTGACACAGATTTGGTTTAGTTCGGCTGGTCTGGCAGGTCAGAGTTGCTAAGAAAATGGTTGGAGGACTGTATGTTTGTAACAGCCTGGTCATCCAGGGCTGCACGGCGGGGTGGTTTGTGAGCAGGACAATTGGGATGCTGTCTTTCCTACTCTTAATGGCAGCAGCTGGCAGAAAGCAAGGGAGCTCATATTAAGCAATTAGGTGCCCAGGAATAAATAGAGATGTTAACTGAGATAACAATTAGAAAAAAAAAAGATATTGTGGTATTATCCAGGCTTGCAAACTGCAAAGGGATGAACATAAACTTGGGAGAGTGCTGGAGACATCAGGAATCCATTCCTCCTATAATGTTGAGTGCAATGATCAAATATTAGGAATTTCACTGTTTGCACTGAATAGGTAATAGAGCTTCAGAAAGTGACATGGAAGAATACTGTCTGGGAAAAGTTTTGGTTTAGGCTTTTGGTGCAATTTCCTAGGTTGAAACAAGGAAAGTAATGACATGATTTATCCTTATGAAAGAAATTGAAGACTCTTCTTGGTTTCAAGAATATACCAATCTGCCTCGCTATTAACTAAGGGTGAACGTTAATGAGACAGGTTCGCTCTGGGCTCCTGTAGGACCTCCTGGGGTTGTATTTGCCCTCCCCCACTCCGTGAAAGGGCAATTTAACAATTTCCCAGGAGCTGTTCCTTATGTGACTGTTTTTCAGTATTTTGGGGGAGCAACCAGAATGGAGGATTTATAGCCACATAGCAGGGATGGAGGATGGGGAATCTTCTACTGGTTGATGGAGTTTCCTTAGAGATTTTCTCTCCTTTGAATGATTATCTCTGGTGGGCCAACGTATAAGCAAAAACCCAAATTAGGGAAGCTGTGAGTTATTAATCAAGTCTTGGCCATATTAGGCCAATTGTTACTTACTGTTCAGCTTTCTGGACTGACCCTAGAGATACTGGTTGACTTAGTGGGCTGATTACTGTGCATAAAATGTTTGGTTCCTGGGCAGGTTGCAGGCCCGAGTTCTATTTTTATTTAATGTTTGGCCATTGTCTATTTGTATATTGTCTCCCAGTAATGAAGGGTGATAAGGGGGAAGGTGTCCTTTAGAGAGAAGGCAGCAAGAGAAGTAAGTCGGTCACTACTGGCCAGATAATTGGGAGTATTTAAAAAGAAAATGGAATACACTAAATTTATAAACGCTATTAGACATTTTAACATATTTCATTAAATTTGCAAGTGGAACCAAACATTATTCAAAAGGCTTATAAAAAATGACTAGTAAAATTTGCTAGATTTATGAATAGGATTTGGGCTGAGCTAAAAGAAATAACTAGCTTTCTGATCTGTAGCCTTAATATAGTCAATGCAAGTTTTAAAAATCCAAAGCACATTTCTGAAGTTTCTTTTGGACATAGAGTCTGCCTGATGGCCCCAACTCATATGTACTGGGACCTCTGGGGAGGGACTTGGGCCTGGCAGTTTCCTGCACAGCCAGGGATTCTGAAATCACAGATTGTATTTCTTTTATAATCACATACTTATTTTATAACGTCTTAAAAATCAAGCTAAAGTCTCAGCAATAGTTATGTTGACATAACTTTAAGATAATGTATAAGAAAACATTTGGCCCAGTGCCTGCTGGTTATCAGATAAGTAACATCATTCCCCCCACATGAGAAGGGGCTACTTTGCTTCTGAAATGAACTTCCAATTGTCCCTTTGCTGGGCTTGTACTGCTGGAAGGAGAAGAACATTATTAGACTTAGTCCCAAATGTGTCATTTAGTGATCAGACAAGGCTTTTTCCTGTGGGCCCAGTTGTGAAATATATTTAACTTACAGTTTTATTTAAGCTGCTCAAGAAAATCAAAGGGTGCAATGAGCGAAATCTAGACTATACGATTCTCAGGATAAAGGAAAGGTTGATTTTTGTAATGCGATTGTGCTTTATCCCTAATTTCCCTTTCTGCAGCCAGGCCCGCTGGCAGTCTTTACAGAGACTTTCTGATACTTATAGAGATTTGTCCTTTCTGGGTGACACTGTTCCTTGAAATCCTGATTTAGCAAGTGGAAGACATCTTCATGTGATTAGAGAAAAGCACCTTTTCCTCCCAGCCCACGACCACACTAGGGCACCTGGCATGCTGGGCTGGTCATCAGCTTCTACTGGACAGCCACACTTGGTGCCTCGTGTGGGGCTCAGTCCCAACAATCGTATTGCAGTGGCCTGGGTTGAAACCCCCTCCCCATTTTTTCCCCAGAAAAATCATGTTCCAAAGTGGTGTCTTTTGTACCTAAAATGATATATTTCATTTACATAACAGCGTGTACATCTGTTATCTAAGTGATATATAACTGGTCACCAGTAAATAGATAATATATTTGTTCTAGTCCTTAAAAACATTAAGATAATACATACAGAGTATGCCACAGTACTGTTTGTAAAAATGAATTTATTAAAATGCTCATAATTATAAAAGAATATTAAAATGCACAGAAATTAACAGACACTAATTACAAACTTTACATCTTATGCTACAATGTATGAAAAGCATCATGAATATTTCAGTTCTACTTTCCCGGAGCTGCTCATACATTTTAACTTCTCACACATCTTATAACATGAACATAAGAAAATGGCACAAGAAGTGTTTCAACGAAGGAAGACATTCTGACCGACCCCTATTGTGAATTAATGTTTTATGAAATTCAAGACATACATGCATTAAAAAGGGAAGGCTTTGGTGACAGTCACAAGATGGTTTTGTTTAGTTTTAAAACCAAAATGATCGCTCTCCCTTTCTAATGACATAACTAAAATATCTGAGGGACGTTTAAAGAAAAACCCCCTGAGTATTTGGTCTAACGTTTTAATTCGTTGAAATTCACAGGCATTACAAAAGGATATAAAGCTAAAATTTCTTTAGTGGTTAACACTGGACAGGTCGAGGGTCAGATTCTCCCTTTGTGGGCCCCTTGCCACGCCCATAGGTTTCCCCGGGTGCTGCCTCTGTTCCCACTAACAGACTCAGACTAGGAGTGACCCTGGGGCTCCCGATGACTTTCCTCTTGTGGATTTCCTAGCATTGTCAGACATCACATCTGCTGCCTTTAAAAATGTAGAGTTGTTTTCTCTCCTGTCCACAGCAGCACATTTTAAACTACAAGAAGATTCTCTCCACTGGGGCCATGAAAACGTAAATGCATGTGTGTTTTGCAGCTGTTGTATATACAAGGAAAGAAAGTAAAAATGTTTCCCTTTCCATGCTGATATCAACAGTGATTAATCGCCAAATTCAAACACTAGGAGATAGTCACACACTTTACAGAAAAGAGGTAACAGTGGGGAAGGACACCCTCCCAGGGGCAGTATCAGGGAGTGAGGTTGCACTCCTGCCCGGGCTGTGCCGAATGAAAACCGGCTTCCTCCAGGGGGAAGAAGTCCACTCTCCATCCTAGAGCGGGCAGACCAATGGGGCCTGCCTTGAACACTCTCCGGCCGCATCATTAACATGATTAAGAAAGATAGCAAAATGTTGTCCCTTATCCACTGGGACAATTCAAAAACCCAGAAATACTGCTTTGCTGAATCCTATATAAATATTGGGTTTTTAAAAAGACATTCATGGCAGGCGTTTAAAACCGTGGTCTAGAGTTAAGCTACTTTCACGAGCCTCTAAAATCTATTACTGAGGTGTGTTTCTCTTTGCTCAGCCACTGGGATGCTGACAGGTAGGCTCCTCTGGCACCTGAGTGGTGGCGGCATCCCAGCAGGAGGAGGCCTGTCCAGCAGGAACGGGATACCAGTCACCTCCTATTCCTCCTCCTGCACCCAGCACCAACGTCACCAGTCAAGGGGAAGAGGTGGTGGCTCCGTGTCTTCTCCAGAGCTCTCCAAGGGACTGATAATTAGGGGCAGACAAGCAGGGTAGACCGCCAGGCTGAGCAAAACTCAGGGGGCTGGGTCTGTGGGATGGGGTGTGCGTTCAGCAGGAAGTAGTCTCCAGACACTGGTATGCTTTGTGGCCAAACCAGTTTCCTTTATTACCCATAACGGCCTGGTTGGCCCTAGAAGAGGCTGGATGCTCAAGTCAAATGCAGAGTCTCTTTTCTTGATTAGAAATTATCTGGGTCTACTCCTATCTCTTGTGTAATCTCTAACAGTTACAGATGAGTCACTGGGCCTAGAACACGAGGGTAGAGGGCAGAGGGTGCCGGGAAGCCACATTCACTATGGCAGCAGCTTTGGTATGTAGACCACAAGGGCGTATAAAAATAAGCCCAGTCCTGTGGACTCCCTGATGAAAGGCACTCCCCACACAAGGACCAGAATTAGCCTGGCTCATAATCAGGGCACGTGCTGTTCCTGACCGTGGACCATGTCGTCAGGCCACCATGGCTATGTAGTGAGCTGTTCACGAAGGCGCTTGGTGATGTGTATTAATGTACCTCCTGTCTCTAATGAATCAGAGGCAGCTGGTGGGAAATTGGATTTATCTTTTCCAGACTAATATGTTGATAAGAAGTGTACTTTAATCATGTGATATTATTTCCCCCCAAGAAATGACACATCTTTAGAAGAGATAAATTAATTATCCAGATCAACATGAGTTACAGTTCTATTTGAATCTGTAACCTTCCCTACTTTTGTCATTGAATTCCCTTGAGATCTGCAAAGCAGTCAACACTGATTAGGCACAGAGTGTTCTAGGACTGCTCCTGGAAGATAAAAGGTGTCACTGTAGATTAGGACAAATATGCTTCAAGACCTTGCTAGCTTCATTCTAATCCACTAAGAGTATTTCTCTGAGATGGAACGACAGGCCCAATGAAGACTGAAATCTTTCTGTCTGATGAAATGAGGTTCCCTTCTGGGGGTATACGATAATACAACTAAATATTGTGAATTCTTAAGTCTATCTGTCACCGCAGTGGCGGCACACAAACTGAATTCCAACTTCGCTATTTTCAATCACATGAAAGCTGTTAGTGTGGGACCTTGTCTAGTCTCCAAGGGGGTAGTGTAAGGAATGAATAACTCAGAAACAGACCTGGCAAACTGAAGAAATGGGAACACTGCCTACAATAAAGATCATGTGCTTGAGAACAGAAAGAAATGAAAGTCATCAAACGGGAGAAAGAAAAGTCTGCTCTAGAAGACGTGGTTTTTAAGCACACAAAGAGGCTTTTCCTGTGTTCCTAAAATTCTAATTTATCAAAAAGGGTAACATTTTAGGTTTTCCAGGCAATTAGTTTTATGCCCTTCTTGATCTAAGTTTTACATCTTCCCAGTTCCTGCATCGCTGGCTGAAACTGAAAAATTATATGCCTGGAAATGGCAATAGTTAAGACTCATATTTGCTGAAGTGATTTAACTTAAACATTCTCATTAGTGATTCATAATATATTTTGACAGAGCTAAATTCCTTAAAGTGCTTCTCAGAGCATAAAGCGCTTACTCTAATTTTGGCCGTAAACTGTTATCTACTGCTTCTATCATCCTCTCAGCGATCACTCCCATGTTTTTTGTGATATCTTTGAGGTGACTCTCGTGGAGGAGCTTCTGGGTTAGGTACTTCTCTCTCTTGATCTTGCTCTTTGTGAGTTTGGATACATCTGGAATGGCATAGGAAATGATAAACTTCACAGAGTAGATGACGTGCTGCAGGAGAGAAGAAGAGAAATGCCAGTCACCAAGAAGCAGAAGGGAACCCAAAGCTCCTTCCGTTCATTTCCGCTCTCACTGGACAGGGCAGTGGACATTCTACATGGATGAAGTCATCTCCCATGGGGGGGGGGGCGGTCAGGGACTGACCCCACTGATGGCTTTTTCCCTCTGCAGATTTGTTTGTGCAGGACAACCAAACACCCAAAACACTGGTGAGGGTCGGTCCCTGACTCCCCTCCCCAATTGGGATGCAACTGTTAGTTCATGAGCTCACCTTGGGAAAAGTGCTACATACCTCACTGCTTAATATGGCCACCTTCGAAGCATCCCCCTTGCAAAGCCCGGGCACTGGCACCAGAGCCTAGTCTACCCTTCAAAGCAATTTTGGAATTCTTTTTCTGCAATGGCCATCAGAGCTGTTGTCCTATGAGGTCTGACAATTAAATTGGCAAACTCATCCTCGAAAAAGTGCTACATACCTCATTGTTGAATATCACCATGGTCAGCAGATGGCCAAAGCTTCGAAGGTGACTGTAGTTGATATTGAGCAAGGACGTATGTAGCACTTTTTCTGAGATGAGTTCACATACTTAATTGGCAGACCTCATGCATTATAGTTTCTTATAGTTAGCTCATTTTTTACCCTACCTTTTGTTTAAACATTTTTTTTTTTTTTTTTGAGACAGAGTCTCACTATGTCGCCCTTGGTAGAGTGCTGTGGCATCATAGCTCATGGCAACCTCAAACTCTTTAGTGATTCTCTTGCCTCAGACTCCCAAGTAGCTGAGACTACAGGTGCCTGCCACAACGCCTAGCTATTTTTTTGTTGTTGTAGTTGTGGTTGTTGTTTTTAGAAGGCCAAGGCCGAGTTCAAGCCCACCAGCCCCAGTGTATGTGGCTGGCACCCTAACCACTGAGCTATGGGCACCAAGCCTGTTTAAACATTTTCATATACAGTTAATTTATGTTCCTTATTTGATAACTCAAGTTTTTAAAGTTAGGAAGCATTCAAATCAGTTGTTTCTTTTTCTTGCTGAATCTCTTCTTAAAAATTTCCCCTTTCAGCCGGGTGCGGTTGCTCATGTCTGTAATCCTAATACTCTGGAAGGCCAAGGTGGGTGGTTTGCTTGAGCTCAGGAGTTTGAGACCAGCCTGAGCAATAGCAAGACCTTGTCTCTAATAATAAAAAAAAAATAGAGTGCTTGCTTCAGTAGCACATATACTAAAATTGGAACAATACATGGCCAATGCGCAAGGAAGACACTCAAATTCATGAAACATTCCATATTAAAAAAAAAATATGTGGCTTAGTGAGTAGGGTGTGGGCCCCATATACCAAGGGTGGTGGGTTCAAACCAGCCCTGGCTGAACTGCAACAAAAAAATAGCCGGGCGTTGTGGTGGGTGCCTATAGTCCCAGCTACTCGGGAAGCTGAGACAAGAGAATGACCTAAGCCCAGGAGCTGGAGGTTGTTGTGAGTCATGAAGCCACAGCACTCTACTGAGGGCAACAAAGTGAGACTATGTCTCTAAAAAAAAAGAAAAACTAGCCAGGTGTTGTAGTGGGCACCTGTCATCTCGGCAGTTACTAGGGAGGCCGAGGCAAGAGGATTGCTCAAAACCTGAAGTTTGAGTTTGCTGTGAGCTATGATGCCATTGCACTCTATCCAGGGGGACAGAATGATACTGTCTCAAAAAAAGAAAAAAGGTTAATTAAATAAAATAAAATTTCCCCTTTCATTGTTAATCTTTGATTGTGAGCTTATATTTCATTATCCTGATCTGAGAAAAACCTGGGGTCTAAATTGAGGACACTTTTCTCCAGAGAATACTTCCTTCTACTCTAAAACCAACTTAGCTTCTTTCTGGGTTTCTTGCTTTATGAATCACCTCGTTCCCCCCAGACCTTTGTAGATTTAATTCTCCTCTCTTCCAGTGAGCTCTGAAGTACCAAAGGAATCACGTCTCCATCTGGTTCTACATGTTTTGTAGTGAGATGGCCACTTAGCAGTATCTAGACCACCACGGTATCAAAAGCAGAAGTCCAATCACTTTATCAACTGCATATCTGAATAGACACTAGTGACTTGCTGATATATTAGCTATTGTACTTTATGATGATAAACTAAAAAGAAGAAAAATACTAGTCGAATCAAAGCCAGGTAGCCTACAACACTTCTTCCTTGCTAACCGATCTGATTTTATTCAGAGCATTGAAACACCTCCTGTCTCAGCCCCACCAAGTGTTCTACTCCTACCCAATGATATGCAGGTAGAAGTCCGCTGGGAGGGCTTCCGGCAAAGCGTTCTTTCTTGACAAAAAGGACCCGATATGGCTGGCATCACCCTTCTTCTTCCTGCCTCGAATGTCAATGTGTTATCTGGAATTGCAGCAGCCACAGGCTACATATGAGAAAAACCTAGAGCATCAGACCTGCTCCTTGTATCAGTAGGCTAGTATGGATTCAGTGCAAACACCTTCTTCTAGTGAACTCTGTTGGATGAAAAAACTCCTTATTTGTCTCGGCCCTTAAGTTACCACACCAAACAAGTAACTTCTGAGGCTTTAGAATTGGTAGTAGTTATTCAGTGGGAATTAGAAGTTGACTTGGCTAGACTGATTGCAAATTCATAGCTCCCTTAGTCATTTTGTCAGAGCTGGTCAATTTTAGGGATATAGCAAACTATTATAAGAAGTTGGTTTATTATGAAAATGCAAATACTCCTGATGCTCAAAGGAGTAGGGCGCCGGCCCCACATGCTGGAGGTGGTGGGTTCAAACCCAGCCCTGGCCAAAAACTGCAAAAAAAAAAAAAATGCAATGGAAGAAAATAATACTAATAAACTATCATAGCAATAAAAGTTCCTCATGGGCAGAGATACCACCATATTTGCCTTGAATAAGCCCTTTCACAGCCCCAAATGCTGCCTAAGGTCCCATAGTTTAAAAAGGCACATAGTTAATACTGAGTTATACATAATGTGTTTTTTTAACTTTGTAAGCAGATAACTAATTTCATTTAATTAATGAGAACATTATAAATGTTCTCAGGTCAAACCTTATTAATATTTAATCTAAAACAGTTGATAGCAAGTGATAAGGAAGAAAATACCATATGTTTTAAGTACAGAGTTGGCAACCCTTAAAGTTAATAGAAAGTCTGCAAACATACAGCCTTATAAACTGTTTCACAGTGCATTTTTCTTACCTCCATGACAATGATAAAAGCCAGCTTGGCTGCAATCACGTGCCAGTAGTAGATGTTGTGTTTATACTCCTGGGGGTGTCCAGGTGGGTATCGGAAATCACGATACCTGGGAACGAAACGGAGATGTATTAGGAGACCGATGTTTTGAGCAAATATTGTAAACAAAGGACCCATTTAAAAAGAGGTCATATTTGATTCATTGCTCTTTTAAATCGGATATCACATAATTTTTCTCCTAGAGCGCACTTTGGTTACAACTCCCCTCAGATACCCACAGTAATAGCTCAATTAATATGCAATTAGAAAATGATGGTACTGATAGATTCCATCTTCGTAAAACAGAATCCATCTTTATTAAGTAACTAACGTTCCTAATGGTTCCTCCAGAGCTTTATCCCTGCTTCCTCAAAGGAATATATCTAAAATAACTGCTGTTGGGGGGATCATGTTTATACATTTGTTTATGTAACATTATCATCAAGTTTCACTCAGCGCTGGGCGCTCTCTATGCAGAGCACTTCCTGCTTGATACCGTTTTTAGCTAATTCTCCTCCTTGGTACGTGTGTTCCTGCTGTTGGCAGATACTCCTCAGGCAGCAAGTCCCTACGTTTCTGCCTGTAATCTAGCAACCTAGAAGAGTTGACTTTCTGATTAGGATTATGTCAACTAAGAGTAAGTAGACTCAGTGCAGGATTCTGAAGAGAGTCTACTATGTGTAACTTTGAAACATTTATTTTTGCCTATGTCTGGTTTCTTGGTTGAGTTACCAAGAACGCTCAGAGGAGTTGGACTAAATTGAGTTCTAAAGGCCCCTTTTCAGGTAAGCCTCTATGATTGAGGAAAGGAATTCTATGTTCCATAGTCGACAAACTTTATCAGCTCGTAATTTAGCTGGTGTGTGTCATCTGTAGTTGAACTCCCCGGCCATTAAAATCAATGCAGATAGCTCTGGAATATTCTTAGAGAATACTGTTCAGCTGCGGCATTTACATCTCCTATCTTTACGTTCTTGTTTAAGCTGAGTGTGCTAATTTGTCATTCAGCAACTTCAGGTTGTGCTTGTTCTGGAACTTGTGGAGTTTTTCCATTTCTGAGTACCATAAACCAGTCTCCCGGTAACCATTCTGAAACTCTCATCTTTAAATCTTGCTTTATGGTTTGTGAAAGTTTTGGCTCTGGTCTTTATTAACTTTTTCTCTCTTTAGTTTCATTGAAAAGATAGCTATGAGAAGAAATGTCTCTAGCAGCTTGATTTAAATGATACCAAACAGAATGACATCACCAACAAAAGCTCTTTTACAGATAAGGTGCATTTTTAAGCAGGTACAGAACTTGCCTGCACGTAGTGTGGTTGCCAAGCCCAGAGTACGGGTTTCCCTGGCTTTTGTTTCTGAAGTCTGCGACGTTGAAGATAGACAGAGTGTTGTTGATATATCCCTGCATGGTGTAGTCCTCGTGGTCTCCGTAGGGCGGCACAGAGAAGGACCAGTAATACACCAGGCGGGGGATCATGTCTGATGTGAAAGCAATGATCATGGCCTATGTCGGGCGGACAAGGAGAAAGGCAGCAATAATTTGGAGCTTTTATAACCATTATTAACAAATATGGTAAACAGAATTACTATTCTCATCAACTTGTTGTTTTTAAAAAAATTAAAGATCCAGAAAACTTCTTAACTATGAAATGGATATAGACAGTACATTTCCTACAATCTTTAAGCAACAATCATAAAACAGAATATTCCTTTGCTTTTGGTCTTCATTTCTAAGGGACTCTTTAGAAGTCTGCGTGCTGGTCAAATGCAAAGGCCTGATTGTTGCCCATTATGTTTCTTAAATACAGTAAACTCCAGTTTAGGCAAAATAATTGTAACTAGGGCACTGTGCATAATTAAAGAAGTTGCTTGCATATATTAAATTAGTATTTTTCAAAAAATATATAAAATTTAGTCAACATTAGACTTAATACTTGATATAATTTTCATCTTTTGTTTTAGATATAGAAGATCCTTTTGTGGGTATAATAATAAGGTCTACACTATAAAAATAATTCAGCTTTTTATAATTACTTTGTAGAATAATTGAAACTAATTTATCACTTGCTTCTCATAAAAACAGAATATATACTACCTAAAATATTCTCCTTGATTTAAATTTAAATGACCTTCAAATTCACACTCTTCCCCCCTTTTCTTGACTTGTTTACAGAAGCCAGGCTGTGGCTCTGGTTTATCTTAAACTCTTATATACTTATATGGTTATTGTTTCATTAGGGAGAAAAAATTTTTTTATTAATTTTATAAAAGGTGAATAGCAAGAAATTATATTGGATTGTTCCATTCATAGAGTTAAGCAATGATGTCTGTTTTGTTCGATCTGCTGCCTAAAGCTCTCTACTTCCAAAAGATTAAATGGATAAAGTTAAAAATTAGTGAGCAACAAAAATAAAGTTTATGTTTCCAGATAATAAATACAGCTCAGTCATAAATGTGTGTCTGTGTCAGGGTGATGTAAAGCTGTTGTGAATTACAAAAATTTTCTTTAAATGTCTTTCATGTGGGCTTTAAATTCTCCAGTGTATAAAATTAAACCGGACTCTATGTGCATAAACAAAGCTAAGTGATTCAGTCATTAATTGAAGTAGAAAAACAGACCCGGTTTTGGGTCAACATGATGTTTAATAGTACTCCTCTGAACATATGCTTTAGACACAGTGAGACCACAAATCAACAAACAACATCTTACACAAAGCGACAAAAACAATGAAAGGGCTTCTAGAACCAGCTCTGTCATTCGCTCTCATGTCTAAGATCTCCATGTGTTTCTGCCTGTTGGTTGTGGGAGTGAGGCAAGAACATTTACCTTCTTCCAGATTTCAATAGATTAGATTTTCGTGTTATCATTCAAATTCACTGTAACTTTTTATAGAATCACCTGCAGATGTGCGTTGGGAAGCTACACAAATTCCAACAATGAAGATGATTCTATTGTCTTCTGACAAGATACTTTTGCTCCTGAATTGAGCTACTCTGAGAGACGTGTTTGTAAGAGTGCAAATAAATGCAGTGTGCTTCATTTTCCCTGCTGTTCTGCACACAATTTTCCATTTATATCAAAATAAATTAAAACTGGTCTTCAATAGCAGATGCTCTCGCATAATACAACGATGTCAATTCAGCTTATTTACGGAACCAGCAGCTTTAAAATGAGTGATTTTATACCAAACTCCTGCTTGGAGGCCCACTCCTCTCCCTGCTGGCTGCTCTTTCTTTTGCCCCTTAGGTTGTTGGAGATACACATTAGGTGTTTGAAGGGACAACAGATACATGTTTAAGGCCCGATTCCATCCATACTCGCATATGTGTATGCACACAGCAGCTTGGAAGTGCAACAAATCCTAACATGGGAAAAAGGACTGTCCATGGTTTAATCGATGTCACAAATCTAACAAGCGCTTTCTGAGGGTGATAGAACTGCTATTGAGTAAGAACCAACAGCACCAATTAGCGGGTGTGTGTGTGTCTCCACACATGCACACACGGAGCAGCCTTGGAAACGCAGCCAACCCTCCATCTGTGCAGAGGAAGGAAGCCAGGGCGTGGATGCTGGGAAAAGGCACCTAACCCAATCAAACCGGAATGCTTGAGGAATGGGGAGTTTGAGTCAATTGCATTTTCTGATTAGCTGAAGGTCAAAAACCCTTTTAGTTTCAAACCTTGTTGCTGAAAATTTTCTTAAAGCACGCAAGTCTATGCTCCTGCCCTGCTTAGTGTACTACCGTGTATTGAACATGACAGATTCATTCTGTTATGACTGTGGAACTTGGAAGGCCTCGCTGTCGTACTTCTAAACATCCGTCTTCATTCCGCAGCACAGTAGATATTGAAGGGACAGGCTATTTGGGTGAATGGAAACTGACATACCCTCGTAGTTGTGTGTGTGTGTGTGTGATTTGCAACTTTCTCCAAAAAATAGAGATAACATGCAATTCAGAAAAAAAATTGAAGGTTTTGGGGTAAGAGTGACAGCTGGATTACAGATAATGTTTTATTGTCTAAATCTGTAACCACAGGCCAGACAGTCCCTGTTTTTTGAAATTCTTGTGCCTCTAGTTGAGGTACTAGCATCAGTGTTAATAACTATGAGGAGTAAAGAAGCTGATGAGCAACAGCAGCTGACATCCAGCAACAACTAGGCTCTACGCACTCCATGCATGCATGCACTCAGTGAATTCCTCGACGACTCTTTGTGGTACGTGCTGTTCCCTTAACATGCGGTAGGGAGTTGTGCATTTCACCAATGGTAAAATGAGGCTCTGCAGTGGTCAGGCCTGCGGCTCAGAGCTGCGGTGCTGGGGCTGGAGCTCGGGTCTCCCTGACTCTTAGGCCTGCAGTGCTCGGTGTTTCTCATCCAGCTCCTACAGGTACTGCTGGATTCTCTTCTGTTTCTGCAGGTGCTTGTGGGAAAAAGCTAGGGACTTACGGCAAGTGTGGCTTAAGCAATTAAAACCGGGAAACCATTGGGGGAAGCGGATCTAGGAGTCTGGAACTGGAATAGGGGAGGAAATGGCCCTGGTTTTAAGGACATTTCTAGGGAAAGAGGTCCTCTGATGGGCCGACATGAAAATTGCTCTGCTTGACAGCTATGCTGGTCTGTGCAAAAATAAAAAAAAGATTGTTCAAATTTGTCCATAAATAATGAACACAGGCTATAAACCACTGATTTTGATTCCCTCGTGGCTGGGATATAGGTCGGGTGTAAGAATGCTTTAGCCAATGACCAGAGCGTGGTTCACGAAGACCTAGGGATGGGGTGGGAAGAGTGATGAAACCCAACCTGAACCTACTCCCTGTAAACCCTGCCCTGGAGACAAGAGAACACGGAATTAGGAAGGCATGAAGGGTTTATACTTCTTCAAAGTTCATATTTTAAGTTGATACTTTGCAATCTGTAGTAAAGTGGCCTTATTTTGAGGTCCTCCAACTATGAATGAACAGATTTCTACCCATATTATAGAAGCATTTTCTGATAACTCCTTGTATAGTTATGAGAGGATTAAAAATGTTAGCACTTAGAACCATCTTTACCATATTTTTATTAAAAACCAATTTCGCCAATAAGCAATAACAGTAACTGTGTGGTAGGTCTTGACGTTTTAAGTCAAGAATACTAATTATACACAAAATTAGAACAGATTTAACAATTAGTTATATGACATATAATAACTATGTTGTTTATATAGACGATAATCTTAGCATCATCTTCTCATATCACAAAAACACCAAACATTTGAATCCTTAGGTAGCAACTCTAATGCATTTTTGGACTTTTCAAGGTCTTTGCCCTGCAAAGCCTAGGTCTACTCACATTGGTCACCACAGCCAGAATTGCTATCCCTTGCATGATGGGCTGCCAGGCTCCAATGTCTTGGGCTTTCTCGGGCACCAGGCGTCTAAACTGGGTGGTCAGTTTCCACGCGTCCACTCTTATTTCCAATATATTGTTCACCAGAGCCAACAGAGGGGCCAGTGGGAACGAGGCCACAAACAAGGTGACGAACCCAAACTGAATAACTGTCAATGGAATGGACACACATCATGGGGTGGTGGATGAATGGAAGGACAACACATTTTCCTTTACTCTCGAAAGAGAAAGGCAAACAAAGAACTAAATCCCAGGGAGAAAACACACGCACGGTAAATACTTAAGCCTCCACAGTAAAAGAATTAACACAAATATGAGCCCTCTGGAAGGAAGCCTGTTTCTTTCACATGTCTACACCTTCATAGAATGATATATTTAAGAATCTTTAGTCAACCAGAATTATTTGCTGGTAATAAACCTGAGACCCTCCAAGCATATTATTCATTCTCAGTGTTGAAATCGTAGAGTGTTAGAAGATGATTCGAGATTCAGGAGTTTAGAAAAAGAAAAGGAATATTGTTGACATATCAGGTTAAAAGGAAGTAAGAAACATCCTGTTGGGACGGGTATGCTTAGAGAATGTTGGAGAAAATATCCTGAGTCTGTGAGGCAAGTCTGGTGTCTTCGGAGAAGCTGGTAGCTATAAACCACGCAGATCTGTGATAAAAGCGTCTTAGTAAGTCATAGTCCTTCTTTAAGAATCTTTATCTTGAGGTTGTAAAGTGGAGATTCAGGAGGTGGCTTAGGAGTTCTTTTCTCCTGGTCTGTAATTTCCATGGCCTTATGATAAATGGCGCAGCAGAGATTTTGGTTAAGCCGCACCCGAGTGTGGAAGAAGTAAGAAATAAGGCCAAAGGTCTAAAAGAGGAAGCTCTGAGCTTTGGACCCGGCCTTCCAAACTGGCAGAACTCCAGAGGAAACGTATATAGAGGTGTAAGTAAGACTGAGAAGGAGAGGAAACCCACGGCCTGTCCGGCCTCTTGCTCAGATAAGGGGCAGGACTGACTCTGGCCAGCAAAGGGCAATGCTGGGGAGGGCACGGCCAGGTAGGGGAGGAGCTGGCAGGTACTTCTAGCCCAAGAGGATAAGGGAATGTTTCAGAACAGACAGGCCAGTCATGTGCCACGGGGGCAGGCGTGTCCCCAGACAGAAGTGCTCATGTTCAAAGACATCAGACAGGAAGGATAAGAGCTGGGGATGCCACAGAGTTGGCAGCAGCAGCACTGAATAAAAATGAATCCATGCGTTTGCCTATGACTCACCTAACCCTAAGTAAACAAGTCAGTGCATGTAACGTGAGTGTGTGGAATAGGTCAGAGCCAACTGTGCTCAACTGGCCAGCATAGGTCCCGCTGAGAGGGACAGTTCAGAGGCATGGTGGGGTGAGGGCCCAACATTGGCAGCTCTCCTGATGATTCAAGAGAAGCCAGAAATAAGGGTTGAGACGGTGATCTGTCCAGCTAAAAAAATCCCCAAGAGAAAAGATACCATTTATAACAACAACACAAACACAAACAAGACTTATGATATTTGGTAACAACAAACTAATGATGAATAATAAATGAATGGTATTTGGGAACATATCAAATTATTTTTACACAAAATAATTTAGAATTCTAATGCAAATTCAGTTTATAATCCCAATTGGATTTTTTTAAAAAGCTGAAAGTTTATGCTAAAGTTTGTCAGGAACTACAGGGTGGCTATAAAGTTCTTGTACAACAATTTTCAATGGCACACTTTGTGGCTGCCCTGCATAAACAAATGGGTAAAATAACGTTCTGAAAAAATAATAATAAAACGGGACCAGCTCTAGGAGAAATTAAAGTATACTATAACGTCATGGTAATTTAAGCAGAACTAGTACATAGTATGAATTAAACAGGATGGAGTTTAAGACAAGATACAAATATTCATGGGATTTTAGCACTTTTATAAAGTGATACTTTAAATGAGTAGATTCAAGCCGGAGAGTGACTAGCCAGGTCACTGAGAAAACTGGGATGGAGACATCACTTTTGACACCAAAATAAATTCCACATGGATTTAAAATGTTACATTAAAGAATAAAGCACCAGAAAAAAACCCAACGTGGCATAATTTGATCTGATATTCAAGTGAGAACTTTATAAACAACTTTTGAAACAAAAAGAAAAAACTCCCCAGCTATCCTGCTGCTTCTGTTCTTCCCCCAACTCTAGCAAACTGACCAAGCAGTTCTGTACCTTTGTATTTTGAAATATGCCCACCTCTCTATGTGAAATATCCGTCCTCTTCATCATGCTTTAGATCACTTCCACTCACCTCTCAGAGTGCAGTTCAAACTTCTCCTGCCCGAGTAAGTCTGAGTTGCGCTCTCCTTCGTAACAACCCACTGCACGCTAAGCTCCCCGAGGAAAAGGACGGAGCCTCCTCCACCCCAGAGACTGATGTGGTGCTTGGTGAAGCAGCTACTCGATAAACGTTCACTCAATGAAGGGATGAATGAATGGAGAGATGGGAGCCTGCAAATCCTCCCCAATCCCCTAGTCGCCCTTTTGTAAAACGTATCCTGCAAAAGCTAGGAAACTTCATTGCGGGGGACGGGCAGGAACTGAGCAGAGATGAGGGAAGGGAATGAAGGAAAGCAGACCCGGGGCCTGCGTGGGAATAGGAGGGAGGACGGGAAGGGGGTGGGTTCCAAGAGAAGCTGAAGAACAGCTGATACTCAGTACAATAACTCAAATGAGAGAAGAATCCTTGTTTCAAGGGATTTAAAAAGGTGAACTTGGAGATGGAGAGAGATAAGGTCAAGGTAACATGGCAAGAGAGGAAGAGGCAAACGGGCCCATTCCATTGCTGCAGCACACTTCAGGTATGGCACCTGCCCCCGGGAAGGCATCGCCAAGTTCTCAGGACACCTGTGTCTGTGCTGTGTCATACGCACAGACAGCTTCGGTATTTATGGCTTCCAGATGTTTTAATACTGACAGATGACTAATTTCATGTTCTGTGTCTGAGTTCTCAGAGTCCAGAAAATGTTCTGAGAGGCTGAACACTGAACCCCAGTGTTACTTTAATAATCTTGAAGGATGGTGGGAAATTCACTGAAGAAAAGACATAAAAGAAAGAAAAGAAAAACCTCAGGCCATACATAAGTAGGGAGAAGATGGGGCAATGTCAGTGTAAGATCAATTAACAGTTACATGAGTTGAAGCTTAAATGTTTATGTACTAGGTTCCAGGCCTTGGTGGCTAGCTACCCCAACAGGTGGCTGTGGGAGAAAGGCATGCATCCTACCACACACTCCTGGGCCAGGTATCAGGCAGGTCCGTGCTCAGAAGAAAAGAGCAGCAAAGCCAAGGGAAAAGCGGAGGGGCCCCGCGGAGGCTCAGCAGGGATTGTCAGGGAAGAAGAGAAGAGGACGACAGTGGGGTGCGAGGCCAAGCAAGGGCGGAGGCTCCCGGCCAGTCTGCCCGAAGGTGATTTCCTTAAGCAGTGGGAGCTGCAATTAGGTAGACGGTGGCATCACCGACGAATACAGGGAAATGGAAGGAGGGGACTCTGGGGTAGTGTGGGCCCCAAAGGTACTCCGTATTTATTTTCAGCAGAACAAAAATAATTCAAAAGGCACTTGGACAATTCCATCTTCCACAGCCGAGAAAGACAAACAGATCTCACTCCACTGTTGAGTGCACAGTAATAAACTGCCTGCTCTCAGAAATTCAGTCTTCTAAATCATTAGCTATCAATTGAACACTTCTAAAAATCTGTCTCTAATAGCTGTTACTCTATCCTTGTAGAAGAGGAAGGAGGAGGTAGAATTATTTAGTTGATAACTATTTTAATGAGCCTATGAACCTCTAAAAGTCCTATCAACTTCTCCCCAAAACATGACCACATAGCTTTTCCTTTCAACATTATTTATTTGACTAATCAACCAAAGAAAAATAACTTTCTTCCAAGATTTTTTTTGGAGGGGGTGGGGAGTGCTAAAATAACAGATGATATTCTTTCTGCTCCGGGATGTTATTATTGTTAATGCTGATAATAGTTCCCATAAGAAATATTTATAATTATGAGTCACTTTTGAATAACAGGTAGTTATCTTATAGTCCTTTTGAAAATAAACAGAATAAATAAATATAGTTTCAATACTGTGTACTGTAGCTACGCCCTTAATAAAACCTAGTCATGCAACATAACAAAAGCAAAATAAAATCCAGATCAGACTCCAGTATTGTTGACTGAAGAAGCCACAATCTTTTACTCACTGAAGGAAGCAGATGTGTTTCCATGTATAATCTATATTTTTAAAAGCAATTATTTTATATATAGAATGTGATTTAATAAAAACTAGTCTTCTGTTAAAAGACTTGTACAGAGGAATAACAAAGGGGTATCTTTGCGAACCCCTATGGATAAATGTGAGGCCTGTCAACAAAGTGTTGAGCTTCTTGTTCTGTTCTCCTTAGTTTAAAAAATATTGCAATTCGATGCAATGGTTAGCTGAAAGGGCACAGATACAAAACATGTAAATTGTTAGCCCTCTATTAGATAAAAAAGTCACGCATAATAGAAAAGATGGTGTTTCCTATGGAAATCTACTTTAAATGGAGAAGCTTCCATTTAAAAGAACTAAGAGCTCAAAATCAAGTTCAACTGAAAAGAAACAGAGCCCAAGCACATAATACACAAATGGACAAAGACATTTAGGAAGGTGGGGGCCTGTGCTAAATCTTAATTCTAGACCAGCACAGTGGTTCCAAATTCAAGTCAGTGATTAGCCAAGAGGTCACTCAAGGGACCAGGCAGAAATCTCTGGCCAAGAGAAATAGATACGCTGTCAAAGGCAGGTTTGCAGTGTGAAGAAGGGGACTCTGTGACCATCCTGTCACAGGCAGCAGGCCCTACTGCCTTCCTTAAATGACGTGGTTCAGAAGTGCCCTGGCCAGCAGCTGTGCCCACATGGGCTCCGGCCGAAGCTGAATTACATCTAATAATAGCTGCTGAGTTCATCCTCAGACAGTGTGGTTAGGATACTTTGAGAATTAATGGTAAAGATGTATTTAATACTTCAATGACTATTCCATTTTATTGCATGGTAATCTTTAACATGGTAAAATATAAATATTGACAAAGATGCACAGTCACCTTATTCGAAAGCTTTACTGTACAATTTTATCTAGTGGAGAAAAACACTTCTTCATTTCAAGACACTATGTATTAATTTGAATCAGTAACAGATGCTTTTGGGATCCAAAACATACTCCCACATATTTTATGTCACTTAAAACTCCACTGAAAACTTACTCATTTCGAGGTATTCATAAAATAGTCCCAGTTTGCCCATGGGCTGCAGATGGTAGTCCTGTTCCCACCGTGGGGTTACTTTTTCTGATCCTGAAACTCTGTGATAACGCCCAATTAGATTCATGATCCAGCTGTCAAAAAGATCAAATTGTAAAGTTGAATATTATCATCCCAAGGTCATGGAGTGTTTTGCTGCTATCTCAAAGCTGAATACATAATTTTCAAAGAAATTAACGTTTTTGTTTTGCATGTGAATTTTTTCTGTCTGCCTCCCTATCAAAATATTTTGAAAGAAATAGAGGACTCTGTACATGGGCTTATCAAAATTGCAACAGCTACATTTTTCTACTCCACTGTAGTAGGGAATTCTGGGTGGTCATACATCTACATTGACCTTGCTCGTCTGGGTTTTCTAATGAACTGTGGTTCTAGTGCAGGGATCTCAACCTTGACTGCACATGGGAACCACCTATAGCACTTTTAAAAATTACAGATACCAGATACCATCTTCCCTAGCCAGAGCTAAACACGGGGGTTACAACATAATTTTCTTAACACAAAAACTATAACCTGATTGTTTGTACCCTCACGTAAACCTGAAATAAAAAGAAAAAGCAAATTAAAAAATTCCCTTAGAAATTTACCATGTATATTAGCACAGTCACATGCTTCACCAAGTCCTTATTATGTGCAAAGCATGGTGGGAAGCATGTTACACCTAATTTTCTTTTGGATTCTTCATTATCATATTTAATCTACATACAATAAGGCTTTCTCTCCACTCCTATTTTAGGGATGGGTAAAGTTTTAGGTGGTACGGGTAACAAGAATCTTGGATATGCTAGGGTTTTATACAAAAAAAAAAGGAACCTGGTATCTGTACAAAGAAAAGCAGCAGCCCACGTCACTCTCTGATTTGGCTTACACGTAACATTCCAGTTTTCAAGCAAGGGATAAATAATAATTTCCTAGCCTTCCTATGTATGGCTAGGAAGAAATATATCTGAAGGCAGAGTTCATGTCATTGTAATTTTCAACAATGAGCTTACCTGAAGTAAAAGATTAATATTAATAGGCCACGGATACTATAATTCACCTTTTATTTTAAAATATGTGAACAAATGTCATTTCGTGTGACTTTCTCAGTATCAGTTTAGGAGATACACCCTGCCCCCTAATTTTTCAAATAGATTGCTGACAACCAATTAGCTATCAAGACTTAGTGCTACACAGTTAACCTTCTTGGTTCAGAAAATACTTTTTAGTAACCCAAGAATGTGTCAAGATTTTCTTCTATTTTATATATTTGTTTTCATGGAGAAATAAGCATATTACTATTTGTGGATGACCTACTTTTTCCTTATCTGGAAAAATCTGAATATGAGCTCAATGAAAGAGTTGTTTTCTGCACAGCAGGATAAAAAATATATATATATTTTTACAGCCAAAGCCAGATCCTTTGGAAAGGGTAGGAGGAATGAAGGGGAAGGAGAGATGGTCATTCTGAGAAGGACCCTAATAGTTCTCAGTGCAGATGGAGGAGGACCGAGGAGCCCAGAGTCAGTTAACAGCTCCACAAAGAGAACAAACAGGAACTTGGTCCAAAGAGAAAGAAAAGAGGTTAAAGGGAGGGGAAGCAGGAGAAGAACATTCTCTTATACGTGATGGAGAAAGAGAGGCCAAAGAGGCAGGAGGCTGGAGCCTAAAAAGAAAGGGGGTAAGTTAAAAAAAAAAAAACCAACAACAAAACCCAGCTGTACCGTGGAGCAAAAGACTTTAAAAGGTGGATATTTTTGTTTCAAAATAAGAGACAGGAAATGGAGACTTTACAGCCTTTGTACTAACCTGGATGGAACTGATATGCTTTTTATACATTCCTGATGATTTCATATTAAGTTTATTCAGATATTAAATATCTAAATGTATTTAGATAAATAAGTCTTTTTTTAACTTAATAGCTATTCTTTAACCAAAATCTGAAGAGAGAATTATTTACACAGACACACACACAAACACACTCAAACCCTGCACTTCCTTTTATCTTGGAACTCTCAACAAAGCTGCCCTTGGGATGTCAGTGCTCTGAGGTACTGAAGAGCACTTATTCCACTAGACAGGAGTGGAATACCAATCCCATGTCTTGAAACAAAGCTGAAGATAATCTTCGCTGTCTGGATTCTATTTCCTTTTATCACCATTTCGATAACATCATTTAATAGAAATTCGTATCCACAGGCAAACTTTCACATAGGCAAGCTGCTTTGTGAGTAAGATGATGTATAACTCCAGTCTCGGGGTTTCTGACACCAACACACAAACCTTTCTTTACAACCTTACAGTGCAGGAGGAACACAGAAGGTGCTTCTTTAACACTGTGTTTGTTTCAAAGCATCAGGGTACCATACTTCATCTCTAGCAGTGTTACTGTGTTGCCGTTTGTTTGGCTGCCTGTTTGCTTTGCAGATGATAACACAGTATTCTCCCAGGCAGAACCAGAAGGTAATGAAGCTAGAGCCCCAGAGTCCTCACTCAGGGGCTGGGAGCCTGAGAGGGGGCCTTAATATGTGTTCACATGTGCTCAGGTGCTTTCACCATCATCATTTAAGACCACTGACTCTTCTTTCCACTTCCTCTCATATCAGGGGTGCTAGGTGGTGTAGGAGTAGATTCCTTTAAGGAGAAGTCGAGATGGAGGTACAGTTTAGATTTAGTCTCATTTACTTTTGTGGTTTACAGTCTCTTCTGCAATAGTTACTTTGGCACCAGCCATCCCAGACTATCCTTTCCTTTGGGCCACCTCACCCAAAGTCTCAGCATGAAGGATCAGGGCCAGGCCCTACGAAATTGACCAGGCCCTAAGATACCCAGCACCTGGAGGAAGTTTAAAATGTACAGAGCCAGTAGCCAGTCTCCAGGAAATATTGACAGTCATCAGAAATGAAAAACTATCATTGTTTCTCAAAAACACCTAATTAGAAGTTCTGGGCTATCTGGATGTACTGTTTAATTGCATATATTGTATTATCAATAGGCCACATGGTATTTTTCTTTTTGTGATGGGAATCACATGAAATAGAACTTGAATTTCCTGCATTTGTACCAAAGAACTCTGTAGTAGCACTGCAAAGAGCAAGCATGTCTCTGTGCAAAGCTGCATGTTTTATGCACCGTATCAATCCTATCAATAAAAAACCAAATTTCAATCAGCCACACTAGAAGACAAATTGCTTTTCCATTCTCTCTAGAGAAAAATGATACTACAAAAGTGTCATCATATGGAAAAATAATTAAAGAGTAAGCCACCAATAGTTTGAAAGGAAAGAAAGTATTATAGACTTTGTCAGGGAGTTAATAAAAATATTATTTTCTGGCTTTTGTGATATTTGTGGCATTTGCTCAGCTTTTAAAAAATTCATAAGTTTCTGTGATGTCTTGTCTCATTCCAGATAAATATTCCTTTGATATGGTAGTTTGTAACTTTGTAGTCTATTTCTGTTTTATTATTATTATTATTAAATCATAGCTATGTACATTAGTGCAATCATGGGGTACAATGTGCTGGCTTCATATACAATCTGAAATATTTTCATCCAACTGTTCGACATAACCTTCATGGGATTTTCTTGGTTATTGTATGAAAACATTTGTATTCTGCATTTAGTAAGT
>CAUYON010030794.1:0-39894 GCA_963573935.1 Arctocebus calabarensis
GCCTTCTTTTTTTGAGACAGAGCCTCAAATTGTCACCCTTAGATAGAGTGCTGTGGCATCACAGCTCACAGCCACCTCTAAATCCTGGGCTCAAGCGAGTCTCCTGCCTCCGCCTCCCAAGTAGCTGGGACTACAGGTGCCCGCCACAACACCCCCCATTTTTTGGTTGCAGCTGTCATTGTTGTTTGGCAGGCCCAGGCTGGATTCGAACCCGCCAGCTCAGGTGTACGTGGCTAACGCCGTAAGCCGTTGAGCCACAGGCGCCAAGCCGTCATTTGCCTTCTTAATGTCCAGTGCAATTGGATAATTGGATACAATCCCACGTAGAATGTGCCACAGAGGGAGGAAGTGTCTTCATGAGAAACTGATTATCACTCCCAAAAGGAGCCACCCATTTGAGCTAACCCATAGCATCAGGCTGTTCAACAAGTGGCTGACCATCCTCTGGCAATGTTCACCTCTGTGCTGCCACATCAGCACATCCATGTTCCAGGGGTGCAAGGAAGAGGCAGATCCTTTCGGAAATTAGGGGAAAGGACATTTGAAAGCTAGTCCCCTGTTTTTAAAGCCTCCTTATGAAGCCTCTGCTTTCTGGCCCTGATCCTAGGCTGGAAAGACAATGTTACAGCCAAAGAACAGCAAAGGTGGCATTTGGAGTGTCCTGGCCTGCGGTGACAGAATGAGCCTGTGGTGTTAGTACGGAGGTCCTGTATGCCAACCAAACTCATGTGTGCTCTGATGTCACATTCTCCAATACTGCAGCCACTAGCCATGGTGGCTACTAAGATTTAAATTTAAAATTAAATAAGGCCAGGCACAGTGGCTCATGCCTGTAATCCTAACACTCTAAGAGGCCAAGGTGAGTGGATCACTTGAGTGCA
Source organism: Arctocebus calabarensis (assembly GCA_963573935.1). Classification (NCBI taxonomy): domain Eukaryota; kingdom Metazoa; phylum Chordata; class Mammalia; order Primates; family Lorisidae; genus Arctocebus; species Arctocebus calabarensis. The sequence goes on from CAUYON010030794.1 coordinate 882, forward strand.
GGAGCTACAGACCAGCCTGAGCAAGAGCAAGACCTCATCTCTACTAAAAAATAGAAAAACTAACCAGGCATTGTGGTGGGCGCCTGTAGTCCTAGCTATTTGGGAGACTAAAACAAGGGGATAGCCCAAGTCCAAGAGTTTGAGGTTGTTATGAGTTAGGATGCCATGGCAATCTACCCAGGAATGACAGGGTGAGATTCTGTCTCAAAAAAAAAAAAAACGAAAAATCTATTCCTCAGTCACACTAGCCACATTTCAAGTGCTCAGTAGTCCCCTGTGGCTACGGCCTACCTGATTGGACAGATAGGACATCTCCATCACCATGGAAAGTTCTGTTGGGCAGTGCTGCTGCTCCAATGTCATCATTTAAACTGGCATGAGGGGTTTGTGAGCCTCCCCCAATCCATGAGAAAGCAAATGATGAGAAATCGTCACTCGCATCCCAGCCAGGAGCATGGCTACATGCAGGTTCCTTCCTCTGCTCCTTTGTTCCTGACAAGAGTGTCATCGTGTGCCTGTGCACAGAAGGCACACTCAGTGCTGGGATTCTCAGGACCTACCAAAATGATTCCAACTCTTTACCTGCTCTTAAAGGACTAACAGTTTGGTTCAGGAGATAAGAAACGTACCCAAGCAACAACAGCCCAAGTAGAAAGTGATCATTTTGTGAGAGAAGTGTGCTGTGTGCTCATGGGATTCAGGGAAGGAAAATCTGCTTCGAGCACGGGAAAGAGAGTGGCCCTCAAAGGAGAAATGTGGAGGTGGAGGAAAGACTATCCCAAGCATCAGGAAGGGCACCAGCAAAGCACAAAGGTGACAGGGTCCTCCCTGGCAGAACAGTGCCCCTCCTCTCCTGGAACATCCAGCCGGAGGCTCTGTGGAGGACCCCTGCTGACTGACTGATTACCTCCTCGCACCCTGCTAAGCAGTGGGGGATTAATGTCCTAGCCCAGTTGCCCTCTGTTTTGATTAAGGGTCAGTCGTAGGGAATAGAATTCACTCTAGCAAGTTAAAGCAGGGTATTAAATGACTTACAAAATTGCCAGGAATGCGAAAGCAACACTAGATTGAGCTTTTAGGAGTGACTCTGAACACCAGGCCACCTAGGAAACTGCTGCCTCGTTTGTAATCAGGAAGCCACCACAATCCAGGAGCAGTATAGTCAGGAAGCGGCCACTGTCCATAGTTGCCACAGAAAATCCCCCACAGAGCCACGAGGGCACTGCCAGAGGAGCGCGGCCCCAGAAAACATGGGCTCTGACTCATTTTCACCTCCCACGTGGCAGCTGGGCACTTCTGCTGGCAGAAGTCAAATCCTACCCAGAACTTCAGGTGTAAAAACACGTGGAAAGTAAGAGAGAATGTGAAAACCAATGGTTGGTAGTTTTCCAGACTCCATAGGACAGGAAGAAATGTTGGAAAAAGTGGCACATGATTCTGCCTCTAACCTGCCATGTCTTCCTAGCCTCCAGTGACAGGGGATTAAGTGGCCAGTCACACTTCAGAGTGATTAGAGCAACTTTCAAAGGTCACAGACTGAGACCTTTGCTGCTAAAAGCAGAAATCAGGGGGCAGCACTTTTATATCTGCATTAATAACAAAGAAAAGTCTGGAAAATATTTTAAGGAGATTGTGAATACTTTATAAATCAAGGGTTCCAGAACTGTGCAACCTCTCTGCTTCAACGTAGGCACTTTGCTCCCTCACTTTTTGCAAAGAACTTTAGGCCTGGATGGGGTTGTACGTCATCCCAACCAGCCGCCCACTGAGGAAGGCTGAGGGGAGGCTATGCTTAGGGAAAATTTCTAAGTCTGAAAAATGTCAGGAGAGCAAAAAAAGCAGACACTAGCTTGAACTTTCAGGAGTGCCTCTGAAAGTTGGCACCTAGCTCCGGGTTTTGTTTGTCATATCAGTCCCTGCTGAGGAAAGCAAACAGCAGGTAACTGTGGAACGCACCTGTCTATAGCAGCTGTTTGATGTTAGCAGGCTTTGATTGTCAACCGAGCAATTTGCTTAGGATTTGGAAACAAAGGAAGGAGATTGTCAAAAGCCGGAGGAGCAGGTGACATGCAGCATGCCTGTGTGCTCCCAGCAGTCAGGAGGAGAATGTGTGAGCATGAGATTGGCACCAGAGTAGTGCATGTGGGAGAAGTGACAGCCTCCTACGGGGCAGTAATGGGATCTCTGCGACAAAGTGCCAACTTCCTATCCCAATAAAGTCTTGATGTTGGTAAAGACCATGCTCCTAAATGAGTTTAACCCAGTGTCAGAATGGGATCTGGGAGGAAAATAGCTCAGTTCTTAGTATGGTTGGAGAAAAACACCAGTGAAGAGTTCACGAAGGATGCCAGCCTGAATGATTTATAGTTATAGTGACTAATTTATTACTAAGGAATGTCTGACTCTACTTGTCCTTTAAGATCCAGCACTAGTCCTAAGTCAACTCATTCATTCATTCATCATTCATTCAAGGGTATCTAATCACCTCCCTCTATATACATGATGTGCAATGAAGTAATTTCTCTCTAATATGGAGTTAGAGCATCAATAAACACCTCTAGTACAAGGTACCAGTGAAAATTCTAGGATGAGAGAGTTACTTCAGTGGAGGGAAATGAGAGAAGGATCTGGGAGGCCTTCCTGGAGGAGGAAGCAGTCCCAGTGACTGCCTTCGAGTGTATCCGTGCTTAGGTGTTCCGTCCCTCTGAACAATCAGGCCTTGTGACCATCACTAACCATATGTCACCTCATGGAATTAGTTGTCTTTCAATATATCTGATCTTTTCACTTATATCTGACTTAAATCATGAGCTTTGAAAATATTTTTTATTGAATTGATATAATGTATGTAAAGAAGGGTGGTTAGCCATATAGTGAGTAATAAATATTAGCCCTTTTCTGGGATGGAAATGGGCCTAGAGATAGAGGTAAATGTCATGGTTAAAGATAAGCTGGAAATGCAGGGCAATTCCTTGACCAACTGCAATGTTAAAGGATTGAAACTGGCAGCTGTGCTTGAATTCTTTATTATTTGTTTTGGAACCAGGCCCTTCTGCGTCCTGGGAAAATTGTCACTATCACGTTTGGAGAATTACTCTGAAAATTGCTGTTGGTTCCTAACCATGATATTCAAAGGATGAATGCCTCCTTCTTCCTGAATTAAAAACCAGATGTAATGTGGGAAGTGTTGAAGACCTTTCTAACAACTATTGGGAATGAGGAGAATCTAAAATGAAAAATGTGGACATAGTTCCTATAACTTCCATACCTCTCAAACTCCAGCTGAAATTTAAATACAAAATCCATTAATCATAATTGTTCAGCATAAAATTATGAACTCCAATTAACATCTTGTCACCCTTTTAAGAGAAAGCCAGACCAAGGCTGTAGAACCAAATTTTAGCTTTCCTACCAGCCACCCCCAGGTCAGTGTGAAAGCATTGCTGGGAAAAGAACTAGAAAAGCAATGATATAGTCAAAATTATGCATCTATGCCAGTGTTGAGAGCTCTGCAACTCTGTCCTGCAGGTGGGGTAGATACAAGGAGTTATTCATGCTGTGAAACAATTAAGTGGAGGAACATTAAGTGGACAGTCATCCAGACAGAGGATCATAATCAAGCTAACGTACCCAGGGACCCCACCAGGGACAGTTTCATATATGTTACCAGCAACATGCAGAATGGGAGCCCACAGGCAGCTCCCCTTCTCCCTGGCAACCTACTGCCAACCAAGGAAAAGCCCAAGGAGATGGGCTTCGTTCAAGCAGAGCCACCACCTAGCAGACCATTGCCTTTCCTCCCCAGTACACAGAAGGCAGGAAGAAGAGCTGCAGATATCATGTTAAGTTCTGGATATGCACCCAATCTTTATAGGCAATCCACTGAAGAAAGAAAACCTCGCATAGCCTAGAGGAGGGTCCTGCACACTGTTGCATGCCTTAAAATGCCTGCCTATTTTTCTCATTTAAACAATGACTGTCAAATATAACATCAGAGACCAGAAAACTCCTTAAGGCTTAAAAAGTGTGTATTGGGGCAATTTTCTCCCTTAGTTGATGGGTGAGGCAAATAAATTAGCTTAAATAAAGGAAGATAGTGCCTTGGTGAGGCATCGTAGCAGAGAAGAACACAGACTCTGGGAACAGATGATATGAGCTCCAGGGCTAGCTCTGCTACTTACTAGTGTGTGACCCTGGATGAGTTTCTTAGTCTCCCTGTGCCTCCATTATCTAATCTGTAAAATGAGGTTATACAAACATACTGAGGGTTAAAAAAATAAAAACTCATGACATGATGAGAATGTCACCCAGTGAGCACCATAGAAGAGTTAACTCTTATGACTACTACCATCTCACTATTACTGTTATTGTTATCATCATCACCTGGTTCCTGTAGGCAATTGAGTTTGCAGCCCCTTGCCTGGAAAAGTGGCTCTCGACTGGGAATGATTTGCCCCCCCAAGAGACATTTGGCAACATTAAGAGACACTCTTAGTTGTCATGACTGGTGGTGGTAGTGGGTGCTGCTGGGGGGGGAGTGGTGGATAGGGCCAGGAATGCTGCTAAAAATCTAACGATGCACAGGACATCCTTCATAGCCAAGAACTGTGTCACATCTGCCAACATGGAGAAACCCTGATCTTAGTGCACTATAAGCATTTCTCTCTGAGGTCTTGCCACTCACTCATACCATCAGGTGTCAAGGTGCAAGTCTTCTCTGCAGTCAGGATTCCAAGACTTTACTCCTCCACTTTTTCCTCCCCATTCATTCTTCGCAACTTTTGGGGAATCTCCTTTCAGTCCTGGGGAAGTCTTCTGCCTTCATGTTTCTTCAGGACACTAGACCTATGCTCCCAAATTGCCTTTCCCAAATTGAGAGGCAGGCATCATAGGCATTTGGGGCAGGGATCGTTAATGGGGCAGGACAGTTCATGTGGCAGGACCATTCATGGGCAGGGCAGTTTATGGGGCAGGACAGTTTGTGGGGCAGGACCATTCATGGGGCAGGACAGTTTGTGGGGCAGGACCGTTCATGGGGTAGGACCATTTGTGGGTAGGACAGTTCAAGGGGCAGGACTATCCATCCATTGTTGGATGCTCAGCATTCTGGACTCCTAGAGAACAAAATGTTGACAGGACCTCCCATTCATTTGAACTACCAATAAAACCCCTGGCATCCATTACCAAAGTCACCTTCAGGTTACCTTCTGTAACAGATGTTCAATACAAGCATCCAGAGAAACTTAGAATATCACTGGGATTTTTTTTCCTCAAGGAATCATCAAGTTGGATGGGCAAATTTCCAAGAAGCCCCTTTGAGGTAGCCTTATCCCAAAAACCAGTGTTAAAGCTTTGTTTTTTATTGCTAGGTACCTGATCCCAGCCCTATAATACCAAGCACAGGGCAGGGAAGGGGCTCTGGAAGGTAGGGTAGCACAGGAAAAAGTAAAGAAGTCTGTTTCTTCCATCACTTGGCAGCTGAAAATGCCGTGGTTTGTATTGTGGCAGTCAATGTGGCTACATCAAAACCTCGAATGCCACCTCCCCTCTGAGTCCTACTGCTTCTGAGGGAGGTTTGTACAGCAGGCTTCATCTAAAGAAGAACTAGATCCAACTTGCTATTTGCCACCAGATCCACACGTCCCAAAACAGAAGATTGGATTGGGTTAGGTTGCTGCTACATAATCTCAAAAACCCTATTGAGTGGAATCCACAACAAATTTGTTCAAAGGCAACTCGCCCCTTCATGCTCAACTCACAGATGGATGGCCTGTGCTCACACACCAACCCGAATCCACTAACCCATAGACTAGCTCTTTCTAAGTATAGAACTATCTAGCAAATTGAATGGGAAAAAGACCACGTAGGCCCTTTCCCTCAGAAGTGTGTGGCAGGTGTCCGAGCACTGGACCAGGCATCCTAAGACCTAGACCTTGTCCTTACTTTGTGTGATTTTATTCTAAACCCAATCTTCTTTCTAGATCCTAATCTTCTCATCTGTGAAATGCACCCACCCACATCATAGGGTTGCCATGCAATTGAAATAAGGTAATAATTATAGAAGTACTTTGAAAAGCTATAAGAATTGTAATAATGTTATTCCTTGACTATAGATTAACGAACATAATAAAATTGCTATTGCCAATATTAGCATAATGGCACCGATTGTACTTCCCTTTAATGAAATTCACCAGGGGTAAAATGCTCCTGCTTTTCCCCCATATTCTCTCACCATCTTTCTTTGGTAGGGGGACATGAGGCTCAGTGGTGTACGGAAATGTACCTCTGTGTGCGTTAAATGTTCACTGAAGGCCACTCTATCCAAAGGGACATAGCTTCAGTGCAGATTAGACATCTTCCTGGAACCTTCCAAGGCACTAATTGACTGAACAGCTCTAGTAAGAGTATCAGTGAGGATTTTAAGCTAGAAAGTTTAGCTAAAATGCTCCAGTATAAATCAAACTAATTTTGATTAGAAAATATACTTGATTTTGTGACTAGCTGGACAGTTTAATTTGCCAGTTAAAGGACAGTGCTTCCCCATCCTAGCCAGATGGAGCTTGTGCTGGTTTACAGTCCGGAGTAGGGGCTGGAGGGCTGGCTCTGCCTAAGGGCACCCTGCTTCTGTGCTCTGGGCACAGGCAGGTGCGGGGAGAGTCTGCTTGACAAAGGCCTCTCTGAGGTTCCATCTCAGCAGGGTGGGCTTAGAGCCCTGTGCACTACCAACAGCTTGGTGTGTGGTTTTCTCACCAGATCCAAATGTCACCATGCTGATATAAAATTCATTGCAGCACGTCCCTTCATTTCCTTTCTTGCTGCTTTTCTCTCACATGCTCCATGAGAATTTCCATAGTTACCGAGCTCTCTATGTCGAGTCAGCTCCAACCACCAGCAGCCTGTCCTAATGTCACACTGCCATTCCCTCTCTTCTTGACTTCTGCCCACGTTTTCTACTCCAGCACAGCACTAACACACTAAATGATTTGCAACTACACCTTACCCCTTATCAGAGGACCCTTCCTGCTTAAGGGAGCTGCTGTAGAAACTACCCTTTTTTTTTTCCTTTTTCTCAAAAGACATTTCCAGTAATCTCCCTATGTTTTTAAAGTTCTGTTTGCTTGACCTTCAACATGGGCTTTCGGAGGACCACTCTGCACTGTTTCCATTTAGCTATTCATCCAGGTTTTACGACTTTTTAAAAAGTGGCATTCATAAAAGGGGGAGGTCATTAGAGGGCTAGGGCCACGCAAAGACTGCCAGCCAGGGATGATGCCGCCTCCTGCCTGGGAACACAGGCAGACTGCTGACAACACCTGAACTGACGGGGAGAGGTGACCTTGGGTTGGAAACAAAGGGCTAAGCCCCAGAAGCATGCTTCCCAGCTCCCTGCAACAATACAGCGGCTCACCCTAGGCAGCACAAGAGCACAGAAAACAAAGGCTCATTTGGCATCTCTGATATCATCTTTGGAAGTGAATAAGACAAATAACTTAAAAGGGGCTGGGGAGATCGATGACACTGCTAACTTGAGACTGTCCATATGAGAGACTCTGATTTATCAGCCTTCATAGGAGCTGATAAGCTCTCGAAATGAGTACTCTGTGATCAGCAGCCGTACCTCCTGGTACTCTACGTGGCTGTCCTGGTTGGGGAGATGTGGGGGAAGAGAATGTGACAGGAACTGAAAATACACACTTTGATTCCGTTATTCACTGATCCACGGGCGTGCCTTATTATGACGGGGCTGCTAATTGCGGCCTTCCGAGCTGGTAGGAATTATATTTCAGAACAGGTTTGGAGGAGGGGCTGGGAAAACAACTGCTGGAAGTAGAGACCTGTCATTTTTTAATCGGTATTATTGTGAAAGCTGTGTTCCTTGCATTAGCACACGGAGCCAGAGAAACTGAGCAGCCATTTGGAAAGGAGGAGGGCAGTTCTCCCCAGGGCAGGGGGATGTGAGGGATCCAGCAGGGAGAGAGAAGCTATTATTAAAAATAAGAATAAGAAAATAGAGCTGTAAAGTGGGTGAGTAGCCTGGCTGAATACTGGTGCTGTGCAGTGAGTGTCTGAGCACTGGCTGGGGCTGCCTGAGTAAGATTAAAATCTGCAGGGAAATTTTGTTCCTTAGCACTGGCAGAAATTAGGAATAAATTCAATTGCATTCTGAACAATAGCTGGAAGCGATTGAGGTTAAGTGGCCTCGCTCTCTGATGTGTTAGTATTACTGAGCACTCTGCTCACATGACTTGGTGCGATCTGCTCTTGGAACACGTCGCCATGGCAACTGATGATTTCTATTACAGTACATTCAAGTTCACATTCTAGGCCTGTCATACGCTTGGAAATTTCCAGTTAAAATATTTATTTATGAAAAAGGCAAAAGAAAAGCCACCCCCAGACTCTTTCAGGGATAGAAAACAAAAAGATGCCCTCAACACAGAACAATTTATCTGCGGACCAGAAGAGAAGGTTGCATTTTTCACTTAGTTGGTGCCACCAAACAAAAAATTTCCCATGGGGTGGCCAGCTTCATTGGGGAGGGGACACATTGGACTCTTACCTGCTGTGGTTTGGTGTGCAGGTATGATGTTGGACTGACTGCACAGTGACAGAAGTGGTCTGAAAACCTGCAGATCAAGGTTTCCGTGTGACACTCTGAGGCATAGGTTCCAATTTCAGCTCCCCACTGAGGCTCTGCACCACTTTATCTTAGTCTGTCCTCAGCTGGGCAAGAGCTGCACTCAGCCCTCAGCCGTGAGGCAGGGATGGAGTTCTCTATGAGTGGGTCAGTATTCTTGCATCTGCAGGGATTCTTAAGGATGACCCTCTAGAGGAGAAACACAGCTGGGACAGAACATGGCAGCCTGCGCTCTCTAGTGGAAGCCAAAACCGTGTTCCCTTACAGAGCTGCATGTGGCTTTCCATGCACTCCCAGGCCTGTCCCATGGAGTCCCACTAACCCCCAGCCCTCTTAGGAAGCCTACTATTTAGCCTTGTAAATCTCCACTGGTTTCTCCCTGGAGAAAGACAGCTAAGGGTTAAACTAAATCTTTCCTGAGAAAGCAAGCATTATTTCTTAGCCATGTGCTACAAAAGATTGCTAACAAGGCCTCCTGGCTTTCTGTACTTTTTCCTCTTAGTCAAGCACATTAAATATATTAATAAAAGATTCTACAATGCTTTCTCTATCAGAAGCTTCCAGGTGGCTGCAATGACCTCAGGTGCCCAATTACTGGTGAGGACATCCCATGACTCACAGACGATTTTCTCTCTAGCTATTAAAATCTCCATGACCTTTTTTAGCATTGTTGCTTCTGCTGAGTCTGAGTGGAATCATATGCTGGTTTATAGCTATACTCTACTTTGTATAGTGAGGCAGTGTTTCCTAAACTTGCCTGATTGAAAGAGTCACTGGGCTGCTTGTTTAAAATACATGCTCCCAAGTGTACCCCAGACCCACTGAGTCAGAATCTGCAGGGGAAAGACCTGGGAATCTGTATTCTTACAATCAAGTAAATTTGAGTAGCGCTGCACTTGGATTGTGGAGCCTATCAGCAATATTAGGGCTATCTTTCAAAAATGACCCCAGTGACATACTGCTAATATCTGTCTGTGAGGTGGTGGGTCAGAAGTCTTCTGGGAAATTCCTAACCATTATTGCTGTAAAATGGGACCAAAAAAAGATTGTGCAATGTTAGAGAAATATAAAGAGTAGATTGATGGTTGTTGTTCCAGAGATTCCCCTGATGGAGACACGAATGAATTCAGTCCTATTAGTGTATGAATCTATTTTATGTACAACCAAAAAGTCATCTTAGGTGTAAGAAAGTAACTTCTTCGTAAAACTCACATTAGCCAATGTGCCAACCCAGCTGCTCCAAGAATAAAGTGTGCACATAGATCAGATACCACTGGTTGGCGGTGGGGTGAATTGCGGGGTTAAATTTTTAGTCCCACTCATCAGCTTTGCCTATAAGGATTTACAAGACCAATGCAATGTTTATGGATTGCTGACCGGGCATTTAAAGGGGCAGAGAGGGATCGTCCAAGATGGCAGCCTTAAAGGCAGAAAGCTGGCCAGAGAAGTGCCTGTTCTATATTCAGCAGAAGAGACACCCTGCATGGAAGAAGCCTGGGTGCCAATGTCTGTGTCTCTCTGTTCCTGTAACACAAGTGAGTGTTGCCTGGACATGTAACTCTTTTGAGGAACTCTAGGTAAAGACTTTGGTGTCAATACCACTCAGATTGCTCATCCTCCCATATAGGAGATGGGGGGGTCACTGAACTTTCATTTGTTCTGTTGATCCCAAAGTCTGAGCATTTACATAATGTAAACTGGTGGGCGCTTAGAGAAGTTAAAGCAACCACAGTTAGTTCTTGAATCAATTCAAGAGTTCCCCAAAACTCCTACCCACACACAGAATTCAGTAAGCTCTGAGAGACAGAGAACAGATTGATTTAATAATATATTCTTCCAGTGTCTGGAATCACAGACCCAGAAATTACGTTTCTAGGTTCTAGGGTGGATTATAGACCTGTAGGTCCTATCCAGCCAAGGAAATCCCTCCCATCCCCCACGTCCAGAGCAGCTCTGGCCAAGCCTCGGTTAGTCTGCAGCCTGTAGGTGGGGCAGCAGCATCACCTAGTGCTGCCGTAGTTTAAGTACAAGCTCTTTTCCCGGGAACTGTCCAGTTTGACCAAAGTGTAATAAGATCAATTATCCACACTGATGAATGAGAAAAGTAGTGTGTATACAGTAATCCCAAACTGGGGATGACCCCCCAGTTTTGTTTGCATTTCACCTGGGATGCATTCTGTTACTGTAGCATGTGAGTTTTCCAGAGAGTAACATGAAAGAGCGCATGGCTGGCTCATGCCAGGTGGGACGGATGGAGGAGGAAGGAGGGGTTGGGGAGGTTAAAGCGGAGGCTGGGTTCTTGTGTCAGTTCAGGTCCTCCAAGAAGCAGATGCTGAGATGGTGTTAGAAGTGCAAGAGATTTACTAAAAGATAAAGGAGAGAGGAAGCAGGAGAAGGCAGAGAGAGCCTTCATACTTCAGTGCATGGCTGACATGTGTGAAAAGAAGAGGGGGAAGGAAGGAAGATGAGGTAGGAGGGCCTCAGACCATAGTGCAGCTCAGACATCAGCTCAGCGGCCCAACAGGACAATCCAGTGCAAAGATCATGTATTGAGGAGTCCTACATCAGCCAGAAAATGAGGGCCCTGGGGCCACACTGTGCCACGTTACTTACCAGAAGCTGCCCTGGAGACACTCACGGCTGGAGGCTGTTAGCTTTCTGCCTCCTAGAGACAGGGTCTCTCTAAAGCAATGATTTTCAATCTGTGTCCCATGGAACACTGATGTGCTGTGAGAGCATCTTAGGTGTGCCACGAAAATTTTTAAGGATCATTAATTAAATTATTTTTAAAAGAAGGGTCAAAGCACAGTAACTCTATTCTCTTTTTTAGTCTTTTTTTTTTGATCAACGTAATTTAAGTGTGCTATAGAAGTTTAATTATAGGTTCAAGTGTGCCATGAGATAGAAAAGATTAAAGAACACTTCTCTCGAGGGAAACCTGAACAGCATGGCTGTGCAGACTTGAAGAGAAGCTGTCCCAAGATCACGTGTTCACCAACAGATCCCACATCACTATCAAAAACAGAGCGTGAAGGAGCACTGTGGATGGGCACGTCTAAATGAAAGAGTATAAAATTCAGCCCTTGTTTTCATTCCATTAACTAGTGTAAACTGTCATGGAAAGAGGACTCTGAACAGCATTTATTAGCCATGTCTTTCTAAACAGCAAGCTGGCTGCCTTCCAAACTGTGTTCTCTGGCCAGGACACCAAGTTCAATATCAACAACCTGGAACACCAACAGTATTTTAGCTTCCTTGTTGAGGATGGATTTGTGTCTGAAAATGTCTATCTCCTGCTCAAGGCCTGAACAGGGACCTCACATCTGTACCGATTCTTTCCCTCCTGTGAATGGTCTTTGATACTATTGACCAGTAGACACCACTGCCCAGGTGATCTGACTTGATCTCTGTATTTAAAAACATTAAGGAACTTGATCAAGTTCAAAGATTTTCAGAAATCCAATTTGGGTGACTTAAAAAACCCAGATAGCACTACAGGCAAGGGCACAAAGTTTTTAATCACAGTGAAGCCACAAAGGCCTGGGATGCCTTGAATTTAAAAAAAAAAAATGCAAGGAGCTATTTGACAAAAAACCTTGAAAAGATCTAAAGGTGGAAGAAAGCCTACTGCTGAAATAGAGAAAGGATAAGGAAGCACCAAAAAAAAAAAGAAGAATGTGCCAATTCTTTGGAAGGCTCATCAAGGAAAGATAAGAGCAGCAACAGAGCGAGCAGAATGAGTTGATGCTGCCGGGAAGCTTAGCAGCAGACCAGGGAGGAACCAGCATGGCCATCAAGTGGCTGGACTAATAAATGAGAGGGAAATTAATGGTGACTCTGAGTGGCAGAGATGCCAAGCTGCTCTTTTAAATTGCTCTTTACCAGGAAAAATAATTAGGACGTAATGAAGAATTTTAAATATAAGATGTTAAAATAAACCAGGGGAATATTTGAAAACATGATACCATATGTAAATCAGCAGATCCGAATAACACACCTTCCCCAAACTTCAGTTAATGAACTTGCTGAACTAATGACCATTATTTTCAAAGGCTCCAAGAGGCCACGGACCATAAAATGAAAATATTTGACCAATCTTTTACAAGAAAAGAAAAATGTAGCCTTGATAATTATTGTACCTGCCACTATAAACTCTCCCCACCCTGTGGGGATGTTATAATGACAGATGGAATTAGAAATATTAACCTGCCCTGTGGAAAACATTGGGGAGGTGCAGTTAGCTAGTGGTGGTGACAGTCTGGTGCCGGGACATACACGATCAGATGCTTCACTGTATTGTATGGAATGCATTTGGAGGTTGTGTAATTATGTTTGTTTTTTAGATTGATATAAAATTTGTTGACATCCCCAGAGAGCACAGCGAGGGAGAAAAGGTCTTCGTAGCAGGTATCGACCTATGATTTTAAATTATCCAAGATAATACCCAGATGGCTAAGGATGGCATAGGCAGTATCAAAAATGTATAAACCTTCTCTTTAATAAATAGACTGCAATGATTTATTTTTTACTTTATCAAATTAAGTAATACATTATTCTGTAGAGAAACAAAACATGCAGATAAGCAATGATACAATAATCACTTGAAATTTTATTGCTTCTTATAAAATTTAGTGTATTTGCATCCATAATGTCTCCCATGGATATAAATATGGAAGTTATTTTTATAAAAATTGAATGGTCCTATCTATAGGATGGCCTAAATACCTACTGTATAATTGTTTTTTTCCACTTACTATAATATACACATCCTTCCATCATCTTAAATTGCTACATAGTTATTTAACCAATAACTTTTGGACATTTAGATCATTTCTGCTGGTTTCTTTTTGCTATCAGCAGTCACTCTGCAATTAACATCCTTAAACAAACCTCTTCATGTGCTTATTCTATTGTTCCCTTAGAATAAAATCCTATAAGGAGAATTGCCTGCTCAATTGTGCTTTTTGTAGGACTTTTCTTCCATATGACTAAATTACTTTCAAGAAAAAAGGCAATTGATGCTCCACAAACAATAAATGAAACTGCCATTCTCCTCATATGCACGCCAAGTAAATTTAATACATTTTTAAATCTTTCAATACGATAACATTTTTAGCGTCCTATACAAGTTGAATTTGGATCATTAGATAGAACAGAATAGCTGAGGAAATTTTTGCATTTTCTATACTGGCCTTAAACTATTTAAGCGTTCTTTCTCTGTGTGAGTGCATGTGTGTGTTTGTGTGTGTCCTTCCTCCACTCCCTCCGTTCATCTGCTGTCTCTGTTTCGGTCTCTCTCCAACTCCCTCCTCTTAAAAGGATACATACATATGCAATAAAAAGTATTTTTTTATCAGGTGAATAATAAACGCAAAATTCAGGATGGTGGGGAGAGGCAGGGGTCCAAGGAACGAGACGGGGAGGAATATTTAGATGCCACCATATTGGCGATGTTTCAGCTCCCAGAGGGATCACACATGTGCATTTTATTGTTCTGCTTCATAACTTCTATATATTATATGAATATCAGCTACAGCAGGGGGATTATGTATTACACACTCAGTAGTTAGCAAATTTTATTTCCTAATATGCCAAATAGTGTTCACAGGTCCCCAAAGAGCATAAGCACTTTTTTGCCACTGAAACCAGGCCCAGTACCTTACTGGCTGGGAGCCTGCCACTGAGAATACAGTACAGAGTCTCTCTAGAGGATTCCACAGTTCCCCAGAGGTGTCTGCACCTTAATAGCTCAGGAAGAGAGTTCCTCCCCTCTAAAGAATTGGAGAGGGAGAAAAATGAACCAGAACATATAACAGACATATCTTCTGGAGGAATTCCCCAAGGCTCAAGGCTATGACCTTATCCATTCTCATGTACTTTGCTAAAAATAGATCCCCAATTCTGGTAAACTGTTGGAGGAAAATAGCCTATTTTTAAAGGAGCGGTCCTAAATAGCTAAATCATTTTGCTTAAGCAATGAGCCAAATCGCTTCTAATGAGGTTGTGGCATTACTGGAAATAAGAGATATATTTAAATAAATAGTCCATACGTTACCCCAATAAATCACTTGAAAAATATTCTCAAATGTACAGAATGTATTTTTAGTGGCATATGCCTGACCTTTCTGGAAGAAGAAAGAAAATGCTGGAACATTTTGAGAATAAACATTTATCTAAATTAGGAGTTAAGACACTAGTAAAATTGTTTTACATTTTCTTAACACCTTTAACTATACCCTATGCTTCAGAAATAACTTATTTTTCCTACCTTCAATAAAATACAGAATCTGTCTGTAAAGTAGCTGGAATATGAGAGCAGAAACTTTTTTTGATGACCCAGTGAGAAATTCTGTAATGGTCCTATTACCTCAAGGCCTCGGGCAGGATGGATATACATCTTTGCAACATTTCCTAAAATGACTTGCAAGCCATAAAGTTTTCATTTTTTTATGACTGAATTTCCAAGTGTTTTAAAATCAGTGCCATGGTTCCTTTTTTTATAATGTTCACAATAAAAATGGAAATAAGACCATTTATTCATTCAACAACATACTAAGAACCTTCTCTATGCCCGTGCTCTGTTGAGGACACATAGGTCTTTCCTCCAACTCCTCACCTTATAGGATGTCTTATAAATCCATGTGTATTAAATCTGCATTTCAGCTGGGCACAGTGGCTTATACCTGTAATCCTAGCACTCTGGGAGGCCGAGGCAAGTGGATCACTTGAGCTCACAAGTTTGAGACCAGCCTGCCCAGGAGGGAGACCCAATCTCTAAAAATAGCCAGGTGTTGTGGCAGGCGCCTATAGTCCCAGCTACTAGGGAGGCTGAGGCAAGAGAATTGCTTGAGCCCAGGAGTTTGAGGTTGCTGTGAGCAATAAGGCCATGACACTCAACCCCAGAGCAACTGAGTGAGACTCTGTCTCCAAAAAAAAAAAAAAAAATCTGCATCTGAACCTTTTTATGTTATGCTCCATTGCTTGAAAGAAATAATAATTACATTCTATCGTAATGAGCACTCAGATGGAGGGTATGCTGGGGAGAGGGTCTGTACCTCATTCTTAATCATTTCATTCACCTCCCCAACCTCACCTCTCTCAGCCTCTCACTCTCTGCTCTTCCCTCTGCCTCTGGCTCTAAGCTGGGCTTACCATCTTCCCTTCTATTCTGTTCCACTCTATCCTTCTTCTTCTCTCCCTTTCCTTTTTCCTTCTCTCTCCCCCCTTCCCTTTACTGTAAAACTTCTAGAAAAGCATTGCCATCACTCTCTCCCATCATCTACCATGTGGCTGCAGTCTTCTAATCGACCCATCTTGTGTTCACTAAGATCAGCAGTGACCTCCTAATCTCCAAGAGTGACCTGGTCTTCCTGATCTTACCTGAACTTCTGCAGGCCCTGACACTGTGGATCATCTCTCTGCCTTCTCTCTGCCTTGAAAACAATCCTCCTCGGCTTTTCCCTCCATGGACTCCTCAGCCCTCTTTGCTAGCCCCCTTTCTATTCCCATCCCTCCAGGATTGGTGCTTATGCCCCAACAGCACCCCTTCTTAGAGCACTACTCTGACTGCTAGGTTTCCCCTCGTGGGTCACACATCAGTGCTCTTGGACAAGCTTGTCCCTTTGCCTAGAATGTTCTGCCTGAAGTCCTCTTCTCACCTATTCCCCTTTTCCCAATCTGCTCAAATCCCACTCATCTTTCAGGCACTGGCTTAAAAGGAAGGCAGGATGTAGTGTCTGAGGGCAGGGACTCTGAGGCCAAATGGTGTAAGTTCAAATCCTGACTCTGCATTGATAAGCTGTGTGACCTTGGGAAAGTCATTTACCCTCTCCATGCCTTAATTTCCTCAACTGAAGAATAAAGATAATAAATAGTATCTGCCTCTGAGATTGTTAGGCAAATTAATTAATATTTGTGAAGTCTGTAGAATGGCTTCTAGCACGTTGTAAATATTATGTGTGTGTTTGTTTAAGAAAATAAAAGTTGGCTCGGCGCCTGTGGCTTAACGGGCTAAGGCGCCAGCCACATACACCTGAGCTGGCGGGTTCGAATCAAACCCCAGGGCCCGCCAAACAACATAACGGCTGCAACCAAAAAATGGCCGGGTGTTGTGGCAGGCGCCTGTAGTCCCAGCTACTTGGGAGGCTAAGGCAGGAGACTCACTTGAGCCCAGGAATTGGAGGTTGCTGTGAGCTGGGATGCCACAGCACTCTACCCAGGGTGACAGCTTCAGGTTCTGTCTCAAAAAAAAAAAAAGAAAAAGAAAGTCAACACTAAACGTATTTTCCAAATGCCTAAGCTTTTAATCACTTCTTACGAGCCCACTTATCACCATATAGTATACTTTCTATGCTTTCTAGGTAAGTGTCTCCCGTCACACCCTGTGCTCCCCTGGTCAGAGACCCCCTCCCAGTGCCCTCAGAATCCCAGCCTGGCACCAGGTGGCCCTCAGCCAATGTTTGTTAAGTGAGCGGAAGACCACAAGGTGGGTTTTCCATGGCTGCCGATGTTAATGGTAATTAAGGAACATAGATCTAGAATGTCCCTGGGAGGGATTTTGGCAGGGAGTGAGGTTAGGGTACTGTTAGGCACCAGGACTTTTCCCACAATTTCTTCAGCCCAATAAACTGATCAGGTGATGGAGCCATAACAGGTGCCAAACCCTATTAATCTAAGCCAGAATGGCATGCTGCACCTTTCTGCAGCACATTGGATATGTTTTATTTTTCCATCCTCATACCTGTTTCCTTCTCTGTGTGGAGGTAATAAGCTTTATATTTAAAACATGAAAAACCAATAAAACATGAAAACCACACATCAATAGTCCTTTGTTCAAGAATATCCTATTTAATGAAAAAACTTTCCCAACTAATGCACTCAGTTCACCCACCAGGTACCAGGTGGCAATGGTGCTTCAAGGAAAGGGCTAGGGGACATGAATGAGAGAAAAATTCATGCCCCCTGCCCTTGGGACGCTCAGAAGGCCAAATGTGATTAGCTACACCATCCCCTCCCAGGAAAGCAGCTTTAGAAATCAAAGATATTCCCATAACCCACGGATGCATCTGTACTTTTAATTAGCCCAATTGAGCACATAACTCAGTAAAATCTCCCACCTCTTTTGCTCCTTTCAACTAATTTCTGAACACTTCATTTTCTAGCAAGCTTTCTCTGCATAACAAGCAGTAATGAAATGATTGATATTAACCCATTGTTAGATTAAACAAAGTACATCATTGGCTAAAGGCATTCTGTATTATTGGGGCTTGAAATAGATCCTACCCTATGAAGAAAACATTTGGTATTTGCCTAATGAGATCATTTTTGTACCTACAAAGAAGAAAAGACATTGTATTAAAACATTCCATGTTAACGACCGCATGCTCAGCACTTTCCCCTCATAGCCACATCTGTGGGTGAGGCAGCTTTCTTGATATTAAATGCTGCACTTGGGCCCATATTCTTAGCAAGATGTCTGATTGGCTACTCCCCAAATATAACTTAAATTGGCTTAAAATAGAACAATCACATG
Organism: Arctocebus calabarensis; assembly: GCA_963573935.1. NCBI lineage: Eukaryota > Metazoa > Chordata > Mammalia > Primates > Lorisidae > Arctocebus > Arctocebus calabarensis. Next base: position 19,052 of record CAUYON010030794.1, read on the forward strand.
CTAACCCCGTAGCATTAGCGACTCTATTAACAGCCAATTTCACATCCACACCAGAGGGAGTAAAAGGTAATTTGCTCATTATCAACACCCTCCGGCAGTAGAAGGAAATGACCGTTCATCAAAAAGTATTTTCCAACATAACAATAGCAGCGCCCATATGTACCCACCTCACTCTTCCTTCCCTTCCACAAATTGATCACTGAGGAACAGCTTCAGGAAAAAGACTTTGAAATAGAAATGGATTTGATACACCCTCCCTCCAAAATCAGGTCTATCTTCATGTCACCTTGACCCTTTAGGGTTACAAATGAAATGTTTGACAAATAATCCTACAGGGTCCACAGTGGATCCCTATACGATAGAAGTTGTTTAGGCCAAAAAGATTTCCAAGTCCCTGCTACTTGATTAGTACCTCAGACCACTTTAACCCAACCAGTTGAATGTGGACAGTTCTTGGAGGCCACAGTAAGCAAATGTAATCTACAGACTTAGCTAATGATTGAAGAAAATGAAACTTTCAGAAATACAGTATTATCCCAAGGATGATTTTAAATCTTGCCCACCACTAGACTTTATTTAGTAAATCTGTCTTCAGAAATTAAGTTCCTTTCTTTGTTGTTTTTTGTTTTGCTTTGAATTGGTGCATAATAAACTTCTATAGGATTTGTTTATACATTTGGATATGTTACTGGACACCTGTCACTGTTAGTCAATATACAGACATGGGGATAGGTCCACCAAACTTTGTCAGAAAGCCAGCGATTCTGGAGAATAGTCAGAATAGCCTCTCCAAGAGTGTTTTGTTCTTCCATTTCCAAAATGACAGTTTTTTATGTGAAGTTCAAAGTAAAAACCATGTTAATCCTTATTTAAAACAATAATAATCAGCATAACTCATGACCCATAATAAACAATAATCAGCATAATCCATGACCCTAAACAACATTCCATTTCAAACGTTGATTTCCTAAATCAGTCTTCCTAAACTACTCAAGATGGGCATCTTTAGGGTGGGAACTAAATTTACAAAACAGTAAGAATGGGAGACAGCAGATGAAGATCACATGGGACCTAAACTGACCTGACCAGGCTGACATAGGCACCAGCCTGCCTGACTCCATCTTATTCTCACTATGTGTGCTTTCACATATAACATTGTGCTATTGTAGTGACAAATTAAAGAAATCGATTTCTTACCTATTGCTATGCTCAACTGGCTATTTTTACTTGAGAATAGTTATCTCCTAACTACCGCCTAGCTCTATAGGCCTCCCCTCTACTTCCTACTTCTGTCTACTCTGTCTCTTACACACAGAGGTCAAGCTAATCTCCCTGCAGCAACTTGTAATGTGTCACTTCCCAGCTCTAAAACTTTCCTTGGCTCCCTATTGCCTCTAGATAAATTTCAGACTCTGAGTCCTATCTGCCTCTCCTACTCTTCCAGCTCCAGTTGGAAATTTTTATTTCTCCCTCAATACAACCTATCTTCATTTATCAGACTCAAAGACAAGATCAAATACAACCATCTCCATAAAATCTTTCTTTATTGTTTGAATGAAAAATGATCCACTGCACCTCTGAATAGGCAGTAGCCCTCTGGAACATTGTGCAACTTCAAAGCTGATTTCAGGGAGCCTTTTCCCAGAACTTGAAAGTGAGAGAAAAATTATTCTGAGAGAACTGAACCATACTCAGAGTCATCTTAGAGAGACAGAATACCTCTCAGATCTGCCAAACCTGACTGGACTGGAGTAGACTATATGTATATAAGGAAAGAGCTTACCAATGTCATAATGCAGAGAAGTGGAGGGGAATATAGTCATAGAGGGAATGATATCTGGGCCCCTCCTAGCTCTACCCGTGAGAGCAGGAGCCTTGGCCAAAAGATTGATAGTATCAGTGCCACTGGAAAGACCTATGCATCTGAAAGAGTCACACAATGCTGTCTAGTCAGTTGCTATCCAATCACATTATTTTAGTATCCCTTAATTCTGATTCTGTTGCCCAAAAACCTCTTTGTTTTCTCATGTTGATCTACCTGTAGAGAGAGTGTGTCCTGGCCCTACAGACTCAGTGCATTCCAGTTCCCGTGACAGTTATTTCTTACTGCCAATTAGTGAATTGGCTCCTCATCCTTTCAAAATATGTTATGGAGCATCTGAAGTAGTCCATACTGAGATAAGATGGTGAACAAGAAAAATACGGTCCCTTGGTCTATGGAGTATATAGTCTCTAGAGGGGGATATGGTCAAGTATGCTGACAATTCTAATATGGTGCAATGACTTCCTTGAGAGGGATACTCAGGGGATCAAGATGGGAGCACATGTTTGGAAGAAGAATTTGGGCTTGAGGGACAAAGAAGGCCTTGTAGAGGAAAGGAGTCCTGAGGAAGGAGCTGGAGTTAGGCCAAACACGATAGGAGGAGAGAAATGTCGTCATTCAGGTACCACAGGGGCCAAAGACTGGGTGTGTGTCTGAGAAACTGAACATAATTCAGGAGATCTGTGGTGGGGGTTGTGAAGAAGGGAAGGGATGAGGGTCAGAAAGCAGGACATAGGAAGTCCTCCTAAACCATTTTAAAAGTCTGTACTTTCTCATGAGAACAATGGAGAATTATTGAAAAGTTTTAGGGCAGCAAATTATATGATCCTATCTCTAGTTGCTACAGGAATGGGCAAAACAAGATTGGGGATGAAGAGAAGAAGGCCAGTAGAAAATTTATGTGGTATGAGAGACAGGAGTTGGTAAGTGATGGGATGAAAAGTTTGGGAGTTGCCGTGAGTGAGAGAGAAAAAGAGAGTGAGAAGAACCAAAATGGTGCTCAAATTTCTGAACAAATGGAGTGGGTGGTGGTCCCTTTCACTGAAGCAGCGCAGAGCATTGCTCAGAGTTGGGCCATATAGCTGCTTAGGTTTGAATCTCTGCTTTACCACCTACTACCTGTGTTTTTGGGCAAGTTGCCTAACTTCTGTGTGCCTTGGTTCCTCAACTATGATGAAAATAACCAAAGCCCTTCCATCACAGATCGCCTAATAGTGAAGTGCTCAGAATTGTACCTAGCATATAATAAATGCTATGTGTGTTTGTTAAAGAGGTGGCACAGGAGGAGAAGCAGGTTTGGAGCAGAGGGTTTGGGGTTCAGTGTTGGAGCTGCTGAATGGCAGGCCTGTGGAATGTAGAGCACAGCAATTATGTGCAGAGCTCTGGAGCTCCGAATGGTGAGCTTCACTGGAGACTATGTTTGAGAAGCAGTCTTCATGCGAACTATAACTGAAAACAGGTCACTGGAGCAATGCACCAAAGAGAATATACAGTGAGAAAGGGAAGTTCCCTAAAAGGGAACCTTAGGGCTCTTTCAGGCATGGGCAGAAGGAGATGCCCACATGCCCAGAAAACTGAGAAGCAGCCAGAAAAGCAGGAAGGAAACTCAGAGTCTCAGAAACCAAGGACAAAAAATGTTTCTAGGGGAAGGAAGTATGTCTAGAAGTAACCACCAGTGTCAAGTTTGTCAAATACAGTAAGGACTGAAACAAGCCTACTGGATGGAACAACAAAATGTTGACCTTGGCTGATCAGAGTTACTGCCTCCAGAGTGGAGGTGGGAAGGGAGATATAAAGAGACAGCAAACCCAAACGAGTCATTCACAAAAACGAATGGTGAGAAGAAGAGATTAGAGAGAAGGCAGAGGATGGAGGAGGGCAGGAGAGGATTATCTTTTCCTGGTATAATAAGAGATACTTGCACATGTTTAACTCCTATTACAGGTTGAATTGTCTCTCCCCAAACTTCCTGTGTTGAGGTCCTGACCCTGAGAACCTGAGAATGTGACCTTATTTGGAAATAGGTTTATTGTGGATGTAATTAGTCAGGATGAGATGATAGTGCGGTACGATGAGCCCCTAGTCCTATATAACTGTTGACCTTATACAAGGGAAACTTGGAGACAGACATGCGCACAGGGACAACGCTGTGTAAAGATGAAGGCAGAGGTTGGGGGGACAAGTCTACAAGCCAAGGACTGCCAAAGATGGCCAGAAAACTATCAGAAGTTAAAAGTGAAGCGGAGAACAGATTCTCCTTCATAGCCCTCAAAAAGAACCAACCCAGCCGACACCTTGCTCTTTAAGCCTCCAGAGCCGTGAAACAACAAATCTCTCTTGTTCTGAGCCACCAAGATTGTAGCTGTTTCAGCAGCCCTGGGAAACTAAGACAAGTGCTAATAATACTTTCCCCCACTTGTTAATCAGGGTCCCAGTAGGAGGTAGATGGTATGATTTGTGGAATACTTTAAATTTCGTAAAGGGACTTAGAGCATGGTATAAGGAAGCCACAAGGCATCCTACAGTGCCCACATGTGGTAAGAGTTGTCCTTGATCATCTCCAGGGGCCAGGGGTTGGGGCAGGGGGAGGGGCAGAGAAATGGCAGCAGCATGGAGAAGGCCCCCAGTGACCCAGAGTCTTGGTCACTCTGGCAGCCTGCCACAGCAGGAGCAGAGGGCCCATACAACAGGGCACAGGCCTCCCTCCCTCTGGTCTCCTGCTGATGCTGCCCACTGGTCAAAGCCACCAAGATCAGAGGCCAGAGTGCAAGAAAGCTGGTGGATACAGCTCAGGGTCCACCTCTTGGGGCACACAGAGAAAGGAGGAGAGGGGTCTAGAGTAGATGTGAGGGACAAATGGAAACCAGCCCATCTCCTCCTCACATGTTAGAACAAACATGACTATGTTAGATATCAAACATTTAAACTTTGAAAATGCTAATAAGAAAAACCATGAGAAGGAGAGGCTGCAGTGAGGAGGCAGCTCACTGCCTGAGGCCCCCTGCAGGAAGGAAGTGGGCTGCTTCATGGACAGTATGCTCAGAACTATATTTGTCATTGTGTATCTCTCCTTCGCCTAATGCATACCAGGTTCTCAGCACTTTTAAATTACAGAATAAGTTAATATTTATAGTTTCTGTTACTCCTTTCTTCTTTGGAAATATTCAATGAGAGCAATGAATATTTTCTGCCGTCACCTAATCTCTTGACTTTTGAAGTGACTGTCATGAACGTCTCTTCTCCTAGGGGACCTATGAGATAGGCCAATGACCCACAGAAAAATAGGTCTAGTGAAAAGTTTGGGCTTCATACAAGACAGGAAGAGACTCCATGAGAAACTTCTGTTTAAAGCACAATCTGCAAGAATCATTTCTTTTATCCATGATTTTTAACATTTATTTAAGCCAAGGTCGGAGGAGCCCTTGAGCTCAGGAGTTCAAGACCAGGCTGAGCAAGAGTGAGAGAGAAATTAGCTAGGCATGGTGGTAGTTGCCTGTGGTTCCAGCTACTTGGGAGGCTGAGGCAGGAGGATCACTTGAACCCAAAAGTTTGAGGTTGCTGTGAGCTAGCCTGATACCACACCACTCTAGCCTGGGCAACAAAGTGAGACTCTATCTCAAAAAAAATTTTTTATTTAACTAAATCTAGTATAAAGACTGTATTATCTAATACATGTTGACTTGCTATCCTTTTTAAAGTGTTTAGACACCACTCTGTTTCAAATATGATCAATTCATTAAAGCAGTTAGCACAAAAATCATTAATAAGAATAACAAGTCTTTCATAAATGAAGGCCAGCACTCACATGTTCACAGCATTTCACTCTTGGGTTTTGCGACCTGAATAATTTTTTAATCCCACAAAGGTGGACCAGCTTTGTGATAGCCTTTTGAGTCCCTGGGTTGACTTTTCTCAGCAAAATTAAGGAAATTGTTTTGTGACCAGTCACCTCAGAAATCTTCTAGTTCCCAACCCATGATAAGGGATGAAGTTCATTGGTTCTTGCAACAAAAAGACCACATTTGGGAAGTCATTCTGACTCATAAGATATCTACATGCTGTGCTATTTATCTCAGGCGGAGAAGGACACGATAAAATACAAAATTTTTCGTAATGGGAGGAGAAGGCTACTTGTGGGTAAATCATTTGAAGAAAATCAGAATTGAGCTTCAATCCAATTTCCCTCTCACATAAATAGCAGGATTAACAGGAGGAGATAAAACAGGCCTCAGGGGACATGAAGAGGTGGCAAATAAGGAGCAAGGCAGGTTGGAAAAATAAATGTGTCAGACTAACAGGGAATCCCGACGCTCAGGGTCCAAAATCTTTCTAGGAGGAGATGTTTGAAAGGTGGATAGCATCATGGGGTGAAAAGTTATGAAGCTATGAGAAAAAGCTAACACCTTAAAAGAAAAGAAAAGAAGCAAAAGATAAAATACAGAAAAGTATGGAGTAGCCCACAGTCCAAGCTGTCCTCCAGGAGAACACATTCCTGTGATGGTCAGTAATCCTTAATGAATGTTTGTCTTTTTTTTTTAAAGTCACGCCCCATGCCATGGTGCACAGAAATCTTTTCATTTCTTCCATTCATTTTGGGGACAGAAATTCCCTTTGAAGCCCCCTTGTTATGGGAACCGTAGGAGCACCTGGGTTTCCTTCCTCATTGCCACTTGCGCCGTTGACGCACTCTTAGTTAAAAAGCGCCAGTCTGCGGCCGCCTTCAGTCAATCCGTTTAGCCAAAGGCCTCTGATTTGTTCACATTTACTACAACACATACAGAAGCCGAAGGATTTTTTTTTTTTTTTTTTTTTTTTTTACTATTGATCTGGTGCTTTAAGAGGGGAAAAAATCTCCTTGGCTGTCTAAACACTATCGATCCCTGCTTGGGAGTCGCAGCAGAAGTGTAGAAAGGGCGTGGATGAATTGAAATTTCATTTCCGACAACTTGTTCCTGTTATTTTTACCCTTTTGGACGGGGAGAAACACGGTGCTGCGGCTTCAGTCAATGTGGTCGATAGCTCCACTGAGAAACTCGACACGGCTTCTGCCAGGGTTTTGGCAATGAGACATGATGTTGGATTTAGAGTGCATGAAACTAAAGGATGCTGGCGAAAAGTGGGAGGACTTAACACCAACCGGAGGCAGAACAAGGGGCCTTGGGCGTGCTGTGGCCTTCCAGAGCTATGGCCTGCGGCGGGGAGAAGGATCAGGAGACTGACAACACTCCTGTGTGAGAAAGGCCTCACATGACGTTCACACAAGAAGCTTCCATGGGCTTGCCAGCTTCTGACTCTACTTTCTGTAACAACCAAGGGAGACCAAGGGAGAGATCCTCTTTGGCCAAAGCTAAGTTCTAGACCTCAATGAAGAACATTATGCTGAGTTCTTCCAGGAGATTGTTCATGAACTTTCCAAGAAGTGGCCAATGCAGAAAGTGTAACTGACCACACTGGGCAAGAGAGGGCCCAGGGGCCTCAAGGCGCATCCCTACCCCTTAAGCACACAGAATGGGAAAGGTAGTTAGGTGCCAGCAGCACCAGCTTTGTTCTTTTATTAGATGTTCAAATAATATAGGAGAGAACCAGGTTCCTTCCTCCTAATGGCAACATCTGGCATTTATGTAGCTCTGCACCTTTGATCCTTACAGATCCCAGAGCACTTTACAACCTGCAGTAATGCTAATGGCCATATCAATGGTCTTACGGTAAACGTGCCCAGAAATCCCCCATAGTGGGTTCCTCTTCTCAGTTTTGCAGTGTATACACAGCTCTTTCTTCTGGAAGGAAAAATTCCAGTTTGGATCCCAAACATTCCTTTTGTGTGTCCTTTTTTGCAAAGTTTGTTTAGGACCACCTCTTTTTCTTTCTTTAAACTAAAAGTACTTCATAATCATTTCTTACTAAACAGTACTTCATTTACATTTCCAATTATTTTATAAGCCCATTTCTGCCCCTCATCCCCATCCCTCCCATTGCAGAGAAAGATGGAAATGTTCTTCTCTCCTGGGAGCCAAGAATCTGCATTGCGGATGAGGTTGCAAATTCAGACACAATAAACAGAATTAAGAAAAACTGAGCTGGCGTTTGACAGAAATTGTAAAATGACACTCAGAAATGTTGCTCTTGTGGAAATTACTGATATTAAAATATAAATCAGTGTCTTGTGTTTCCCGTAGCACCAGGGGCTCTATTAGGTTATGCAGTTTGATTGCTGAGCTGAAGCTAAGAGACTTGGCAGTTCAGTGCTGAAGTTATCGCAAAGTATTTAACCCTTCTCCTGCTGGAGAGCAGGCATGCAGGAGAACACCAGTTGATAATATCGCCTCTAAAGGCCTTGACTTTCTTTGTTGAGCCCTTTGAAACCTGGGAGAAGATAGAGGAGGCCTGAGCTGGGGAGAGAAGATAAAATAATTTGGAAAATCCTTCCTTTAAGACCAGAGTCTTGTATAATACCAGAAGGCAGCCCAAGGCGACTCCAAGAAGCAGATTGGGAGAGCAAAGAAAAAAAGCCCATTAAATTTTAAAAATATTACCCTTGATCCACATGTGTTATTTATTTAATCCCCATAATAACCCTGGAAGGTAGGTGTAATTATTCCAATTGCTTCCAAGCGAAAAAATTGAGATTTAGAGAAGTTATCATGACCAACATTACATGACATGAGTCAAAACATTGAGCCCTGATTCCATGAAGAAGTGGCTGGAGCAGTGAAAAGACAGGATAAATCTGGAGCATCTGGAGGTGCTGAAGAGACAAGAAGGGCTCAAGGGTGGGGGCTTGTTAAAAAGGCATGGGAACCAATCTGAAAGAGCTCCCAATAGCCAAAGCAGAAATATTTGAGCAACAAAGTAAATTCTAAGATTATAACCCATAAAATAAAACAGATATCCATGAATTCATACAAGAAGGAGCAGCTCTTCCTTCCAGAAGAGTCCCAATGAATAAATATAAAAGGAATAAAGGAAATAGAAAATTCTCATTAGAACACCACTGCAATGATTATTGCAAGCCATAGCCACCTTGCTAAAGATAGCAGGTGAAAGTTTGAGAAAAACACAGGGCCTTTGTACACAAGATTTTTATTAATTATAGTAACTTTGTGGTAGATACCAATATAACCAAATGACCAAGGTTAACAACATCCTCAGTGATAAAATGTGGTGATATCATGTATCCCCTGAGATGACACAGTGAGAGGGTGGATGATACTCTTGGCCAAAAAGCATGGTCTCAAAGTAAGTGAGAGGAAACATCAGTAAAATCCAAATTGGGAGAGCTGTTCCATAATATAACTGGCCAGCACTCTTCAGAAGTGCCCCAGTCGTGAAAGATAAGGAAAGATTGAGAAACTACCATGAATGGGAGGAGTCTAAAGAGATAGGACACCTGTGCAATGTGGGATCTCAGCTCAGATCCTAGAACAAGGATATTTATGGAAAAACCGATGACATTCTAACGTTTAGAAAAACTGATGACATTCCAATTATGTGTATTTTCATTAATGGTTCTGTTAATAGCTTTGTAGTGTTTTTTTGTTGTTGTTTGTTTGTTTTTTAACACAGAGTCTCACTATGTCACCCTCAGTAGAGTGTTGCAGCATCACAGCTCACAGCAACCTCTAACTCTTGGGCTTCAGTGATTCTCTTGCCTCAGCCTCCCAAGTAGCTGGGACTACAGGCACCTGCCATAACACCTGGCTATTTTTTGTTGTAGTTATTGTTGTTTAGCAGGCCCGGGTTGGGCTCGAACCCACCAGCCCCAGTGTATGTGGCCAGCATTGTAACTTCTGACCTACAGGTTCTGAGCCAAGCTTCATAGTGTTGATCATTGTACCAGAATTATATAAGATGCTAATATTGGGGAAGTACTCTTTGTGCTATTTTTGTAACTTTTCTGGAAATCTAGAATTATTTCAAAAAAGTTTATATGCTCCTATTCTTTCACCAGAGTAGACCACTGCTACCTTTGTAGAAAGACAAAGCAAATCTCAAATAACTATAGTAAAAGCAGATTGCTATGTTCAAAGAGACAGAGATGAAGGACTGTAAGGGACAGGGGGACCTACTTGGCAAGATTGCTATGTGGATTAAGTATGTTAGTTCACATTCAGAACAGTGCCTGGCACATAGGTGCCATATAAGTTTTAATATTACACATCGTCCTTGTAGGGAAGACCACAGAAACAGAAATTGAGTTGGGTCTTGAAGTTGTGTGACTTGACAGGCAGAAAGACTGTATTTCATAAAGCAGACAGATGGACGTAGAGCAATTAGGTGGGAGAACTTTCTCCTTGTCAGTCAATGTTAATGGCAACAAAGATTAGATGGAACGTGTACTTCAAAAAAGGAAATTTTATTGAGTGGCATGGGGGCAGTGGTGGTGGCAGGAGAAGGGTTGAGTTGAGTATGTTACTCTCCTTCCTTCCCTTTCTCCTACTCCATACAGGAAGTGGAGAGGGAGAAAGCATCTGAGCAAAGAAAGGAAGTAGTGAGAGAAAACCAAGGCAAGTCTAGGAAGGGAAGGGGCATTTGAGAAATAAATCTGTGGAATTGTCAAAGAGTTGGTCTACAATGACATGGGGGTTCCAAAATGTACAGAAACAACAGCTAGTAGAGGTGCTTGGAATGGGTAGTGAATTGGAGAGTCGTCAATTCACTGGGAGGGACGTAAGTAAGGGTACTTTGTCCATTTGCATTAGATACAGCCACAGGAAACAGAAAAATCCAAAATACAGTGCCTTAAACAAGACAGAAAATGTTTTATCTTTCCATGACTGGCATGGTGAGTCCACATCACTGGGGAATCTAAGCTCCTTCCATTTCTATGTATGAGCATCTCCTCATGTTCCAAATGGCTGCTGGAGCACCAAGCATTAAATCAGCATTGCAAGCAGTTAAGAAGGAGGAAAAGAACATAGAGCTTTATATACACCTTTCACGTTAAGATTTTCTAGAAGCTCCCATAATACTTCTTCTTACAGCTCATTGGCTAAAACTTAGCTAGGTGCAAGAGAGACTGGGAGATAGTCTTTTAGATGAGTACATGGACGCCCAATAAAATTAAGGTTCTGTTACTACAGAAGATCAAGAGCATGGGTGTTAGAATAGGCAACAGTCCCTGTGAAGGGTGCCCAAGGAGACAGCCATGGAGAGGAGTTTTCAACTAGGTCAGAGAGTCTTAACAAATCTGGGGACTCCTTCTGCTTCTCCTGAACCTTCATTTCTTCTGTCATTCCAAAGTCTCTTTCTGGGGAGACTGAACTAGCCCTAATTTCTCTCCATAAGAGCCTCAATTCTGGGGTTGAATTCTGACTGAGTCAGTGACCTTGGTATCAGGTTCCTATACCCTGTGTTACTGTGCAGAGCCCTAAACCCTGGCAAAACCATCTCCAGCATCTATCCCTTCCCCCATTAGATGACACTCTACATGACCAGGATTTTCTCTTTTAGAACTGAGTTTGGATCCAATAAGGTGGATTCTTCATGCCAGGGCTCTCTGCACATGCCTCTAACCACACACTCTGGGTAAAAAATGAGTCAGTGTACAAGGAGCCTCCCTGTCTGTTCATGGGGCTCACACTTTTAAAAAAATAGAGAAAATCCTGAACACCTTCTTATCACACTTTTTTCCTTGGAAGGAGGTAGAACTTTGTAGAAAAAGCTAAAACCCAGCATAAGTAATAGAAAGATGTGGCTGAGTGTTGGTAAACCTAAGTTGGTTTCTACTGACTGCCCTTACCCAAAGGATAGCTTTAACTTTAAACAGAATGGCTTCTCCTCCCTGAAAACCTAAACATGTTTCATAAGAGGAAAAATAGATCTTGGAAATTCTTCCATCCAGCTCTTAAGGAAAAGGGTTCTTCCCTTTCCTTCTGTTGCCAGAAGTCTACCATATCCCCAGGCAGTTTCTATATTTGGGGAGAGAGCCAACTTTAGCAATCTGTGTAACCCACCGTGGAAAGATGGCATATGAAGTACTAATTGATGTGTTTCACATACTGCCCTGCTCAGCCTGTATTTTATTGAACTTGTATCCTTTTTCGTTCCTCATCCCAAAACTAAACAAAGCCTTTCTGAGTTAAGAAAGGGAAGGGATCAGAATTTGAATATAAACAAGAGAATTAAAACCTGGTAAGATCTATGAGATGGGGCAGAAGGGAAGGAAAACAAATCCCCAGATAGATTTAGCGATCTGAGGGCAGGGAGACTTTTGATCAAAACCAGTAAAGTGAACAAGATCCTGACATCCTATCCTCTTTCTTTCAGCACTAGGACAGGTCGGAGAAGGCCTGAGATCACACAGGTGTGCACATGTGTGTCTGTGGTAGGGACATGGAGGAACATCTCCAGAGGATGAGAAAGTGCCAGTCAACCCAAAGCCCACAGCATGAGGAAGATGCAGTACGACCAGGGCAAAGACAGCTCAGCATGCTCTAGTTGGGATGGATGCCCCTGAGTATGGACCAGAAGCTCAGCCTAGAAGTCCAGAACTTAGCCACACTCTGGAGAAACCTTTAAGAAGTTGATAGGAATCATGAACTATTGCATTTTTAACCTGAAAGTGATGGCACTTTCCCAGAAATAACTAATATTATGGTTTTGCCATTTGGTAAAAATGGGGCTCAATAAGGAATTTGAGTCATAGTCCCTCATTGAGGTGTAGTGTTAGGTGTTTCCTGGCAATCTGCAAGGTGCTCTGAGAATGAGCTGAGGAGAAACACAGAACATCACTAGAAGCTCTAACCAAGTTTTGGTTTTCTCTACAATAATTTTTTTCCCAGTACAGCCATTACCAAGAGAAGGCCTACTTTGGAAAGCAAATAGCAGGAATTTTGAATACAGGAAAGTCGTTCCCTGGGCAAGTGCAGCAGACAAAGCAAGATGAGGTGAAAGTGTCAGCAGAGATGCAAGACACAGAAGAGAAGATGGAATGAAAGGATTTTAGAAGAGAGAAGACATTGACAAAGTCCTGTGTCCAGAGAACCAATAACCAGGGATCTGGTAAGAAGCCCCTCCTACTGGGATAAGCCTCATCCTCTACAAAATATTTGTCCAGCCACAGTCCTCAAAGACCATTGTGAGAGTCCATGAGATCATTCCATAAAGCATTTGAGCCATCCTCAAAGCACTCCTTCCTACCCATCTGACAAACATTCCTGTCTAATGCATCCAAAATTTATCATATAACCCTTCCAATTTTTTTATCATGAGCACTTCCAAATTGCCTGTTGCTTTTGTCAATGACTCACAGGATTCCTACCTCTCTTTCATGGGGACAAACCTCAGCTCTCTATTTTTGCTCTGACTTATTTTACTTAGCGAGGTCCAACATATTATCATGCAAATATTAGAACCTATGCCTTCCACTTTTCCTTCTGAATGTTCTTGGCCTTCGCAACTCTAGCTGTGTGTAACTCTTTAGTGGATGACACCACCATAATCTAGAAAATAATTTCTATGTCTTTTAGATAAGATTTCATGTGATTTAAGATATATCTCCTGATCATCCAGTGGATCTGCCTGGAGAGAAATACTACTCTCCAGGATACATTTGTTCCATTACAAATTTGTGTGATTCTTTAGTTCCTATAAACAAAGCTGGCCATCATGGCAGAACACCAAATCAGTAGCCTTAGACCTAGGGAAGACCTTAAGATCATGTAGTACACTTCCTCCATTTACAGAGGCAGAAATGAAGTTTTAGAGAGATGAGGGCCTTTCTGAAGGCCACTGCTCAAAGGAGGTGCTAAACCAGGTTTAGAAGCTTGGTGGCCTAGAGCCTTGTTTGCTGTTGTTTTATACCACACTACTTTTAATCTTCTTGCATGTCTAGTGTGGAAGGCCTTGTGATGTTTACCAACTCACGTATACCTCGTTTTATTGTGTGTTGCTTTATTGAGCTTCACAGATACTACATTGTCTGTAAATTGTGGCAACTCTTGGATCAAGCAAGTCTGTTGGTGCCATATGCTCACTTCCTGTCTCTGTGTCAACATTTTTTAGCAGTATTTTTTAATTCAGTTATGCACATTATTTTAGACATAATGTTACTGCACACTTATTAGACTACCCTACAGTATAATAGTAACTTTTACATGCACTGGGGAAACCAAGAAATTCGTGTGTCTCACTTTATTGCAATATTTGCTTTCTTTTGGTGATCTGAAACCAAACCCACAATAACTCCAAGGTATTCCTATATTTCTTGGGAGGACAAAGAAAAGACTTGTTTGGGCCATTGAAATGTGAGCAGAAGTGTGTGCAACTTCCACTTTAAGAACCAGCATATGATTCACTAAATTCCCTTTCCACTGCCATGGCAACAGGCAACATACTAGATAATAGAAGTTCCACCAGCAGAGGACAATGTAGAGCAGAGCCAGCTGACTCACAAAGGACCCGTAGTGTGAGTGAAAATTAAACCTTCGTAGCTTTAAGCCATTGAAATTTTGGGGGTTTTGTTACTGCAGTATCCCTAGCCTATCCCTACCAGGTAAGCCTGAGCTACGTCATCATTCCCATGATGCATCTGTGTGCAGAAAATCAGAATACTGCTCCATAAAACATTCTAAATTCCATGTATCACCAGCGTTCTTTCTTCCTCTTGGCTTATATTAGGGGTAAGGGATGTGGTTCATTATTAAGAATGAGTATTTTGATAGCTTCTCATTCTTTGAACTATTCTGCAGGTAAGTGCCTGGTAGAAATTTCCTCTAATCTAAGAGTTAAAAATATAATGAATTAGATTATTTTTATAAGTTCAGTGTATTATGACCTCAGATATATCATCCTGTACTTAGCACACACATACATGCGCCTTCCTTGGAGGCGTTCTATCTAAATAATTCTCAACACTTTACAAGTTTCCTAACTCTACAAGCACCAACATTATGGCAAGTTGATGCTTCAAAAACATCACGTCATCTGATATTTTAAATTAATAATTAAAAAAATAATGGAAGCACCTCATGAAGTAGTAAAAGAGCCCAAGTGACCTTGGGTAAGTCACTTAGCCTCTATGGGCCTCAGTTTTCTTCCAAGTAAAATGAGAATAGTAACAGTATTTGCCTCCCAGGATTATTGGGAGAATGAGGTTGTGTCATGAACATCATAGCTGGTTCATAATAAGTGCATAATGTTAACCATAGAATACTTAGAAATGTAGAAAGTAAACTCAATTCAGACTTTTGCTTTCCAAGGTCCACTAAGTAGTGGCTTTCTGGAAAAGATATAAAACCATGATCCTGCCATCTGAAGGTTTAAACACACTTTCAAAAATACAAACCGTTGGGTATTGCTAACAGTTCAGGAAATTTTTCCAAACCTCCTGCTGAAAGCAGAGATCCAGCTGGGAAAATCTTTAAAGGGCCACCCCTGTTTATACTTTTTCCATCTTAAACACTTGGACTTTTTCAGGTTTATAACAAAGCTCAGGAAATGCTAAAGCTGAAGGGAGAATTGAGAGCTGCCAAGGAAATCAAAGATGAGGTAAGTCTCTCCAGCCTTACCTCTGCATACATAGAGTTGAACCTTTGTTACAAGGGACTTCTTTTCAAGTTTGATGATGCAAGATTCCTAAAGTTATAAGCACCACAGCATATCATGGGCAGAGATGGGCAGCAAAGCACACTGTTTGAGAGCCCAGGCTCAAGCGACATGGGGCCAGCTGTGTAAGACTGAGCATGTTTCTTACTCAAATACTCCTTTGCTCCTTTGCTTTATCTTGAAAACATGAATGATGCTTGGTATAAAGATTAAATAAGATAATGCCTGTAAAAAGCACTTAATAAATATTAACTATTGTTGCCAACTTTCTCTCTTATCTAGAATGATATAAAAATGGATAGTTCTGATTAATCTAATAAGTTGATCACACAAAACAAGTTTATGTATTCCTTGACTTGTTTCAGAAAGGATTTAAGGGGCTGTTTTGGTTAGCACCATTTCATCCCACAAGACATATGCTTTTTAACCAACCAACAGGTGTTTCACTCCTTTCCTGCTGTACAGTTCTGCAGGGAACAAAGATCTGGTGTGGATTTTCCAGTAGAACATTTCTTCATTTAACTGATATCTTTGCAGCACTCTTCATGTGCCAGGGACTGTTCTAGGAGCCAGGGATAAAGCAGTGAACAAAATTTGACAAAGATTTCTATTCTCATGAAGTTTACCCTCTAGTGAAATAATTTTTTTAAGGATATGATGGTGGAAAGTCTATGGCAACTACCCAAGTGCCAACAAAAATCCATAGGTGACTGATTTCTGCCATATGCCATATGTATCTCAGACTGTTACAGTGTGCTACTTTTTTTTTTTTTTTTACATAGGGACCCACACTGTCACCTGGGGTTTAAGTGCAGTGGCGTTGTCATAGATCACAGCAACTCCTGGGCACAAGAGAGCCTCCTACCTCAGCCTTCTGAGTAGCTGGGACTATAGGCACGTGCCACCACACCCATCTTTTCTATTTTTTGTAGAGATGGGGTCTCACTTTTCAAGCACTGCTTCTGTGTTGACCTCCCAAAGTGTTAGGATTATAGGCATGAGCCACTGTGCCCAGAGAAAGTGTGCCAGTTTTTAAGGAATTTAGAACGCTATATAAACTCATTCTTTGCTACATGAACATAATTGGTTCTGAAGCTTTTTTGTTCACAAGCAAATCTTTATGTAAGCCCCATTAATTCTCATCATAAGTAATGCAGAAAAGCTGCGATGCTTCCTTAAATGGAAAAGTAAACTAAGGAATTGAGTTAGTAACATTAATAATAGTGTTTGAAATTACTGTGGATAACTGCAAACTATCATTACACAAATGAAGTGTAAAAATTCCTGAAGCAACATTGTTTTTAAGGTTTCATGCTTTCTAAAGCCTAACTCTCACCATACATTAATGTCTGTTGAATGGTTGTGGTATTCGTGGTGGTTAAAAATCATTTTCCACTGATTGTTGAAGATTTGTCCTCGTCTTCTGACAAATAAGATAATTTTCTAAAGAATATGACCTTTAGGGTGTTATTAGTTGGCTCCAAAATTATTCTGGGAACTGCCACCCAAGCTTCTTGTTCAAGCGCCAAATCCCTGGGAATGCTGCCATTTTGAATCTTTGCAACACTCTGAGCTTTCAAAGTGCTCCTGAATCACAATTTCATATCAGCTTCCCTTAAAAAGAAGCACGAGGCTATCTGTCAATACTTGGAAGCCTAGAGCAAAATTTCTGCTCTTCTTTTGAAAAACATGTTTCAGAAGACATACTCTTTGACAAAAGACCCACTTAATCAATAGAGAAAATTTGCTTCAGTAAATAACCTATTTTCCAATAATTATCATGAGTGTGGTGATGACTGCAAGATCAGTACCCACCACATCACCTGACAGTTGATAGCTGCTACTGTTGTCATATGTTTTAAAGCAGAGGGACCAGGTTCCAGCTTCATCTAAGCAAAAACTGGATATCTAAGGGAATGGCATATGTTAATAAAAACTCACCTAGAATTAAGGGCTTGTGATTTCAGCCGTCATTAATGACTTTAGATCCAGGACAGGATCAGAGGGTGCCTGAGGTTCAGCATTATGACTCTCTGTTCATATCAGGCCCCAGACTAGTTACAGAACTGTGATTGATGAAATGTCAGATTAAATCTGTTCCTGCTGTATGTTGATATTCAAAAGGCATCTGCCTGGGACTTAGCCTTCATAAAGTAGATAGGATTATAAACAGTTTACAGCTAATATTTGTGCAAGATATTAGCAAGAAATTAGGTTTTCTGGGACCCCAGAAACGCTTGTCTTTCTGGAGTTCTGAGTTGAACACAGCCTCTTTTAATACGTGTAACTTATTATAGTTCAAAAAGGAACATGGAATCATCTTATCACTCCCCCCAGCATTTTCACTCCTGTTCTGATGCATCGAACCTCTTTAAAATGTGGTCTTTAGGAGAGAATGGTTAAATTTTGATTTTAAAGGTAAATTTTAGTTGACATCCATCAAAATACATTTGTTATTCACTTGGTTCAGGGAATCCTCAAAGAAAGGTGATTTATTCAAAGCGTCTTGTTTTATGAATGAAGACATTTTCTCAGAGACCCCGAGCCCAAGCAAAATGTCCAAATTAGGTGAGATCATCTACATTAAAGATCCAATTCTCAACTTTTAGTGGTGCAAAAGAATTGGATTAGCAGGTCTTCTACTCAGAGTACATCCAAAACTGGAGGGGAAAGGGATATTCTTATTGGTCTGAGAAAGAACATTTAACTTTTAACTTAGAGAGGCTCAAGTCATATATCATTGGTATTTTGTTAGCAAGCCCTGTGTGTGCTGGGCTCCATGGGGCTAGCCATAAGACATGTACATTCAGCATCAATGTGAAAGTATAGGCATTTGGCTCTCACATAGGACAGGCATTTTGTTGTCACCCAACTTACTCATGGATGCCAAAGAAAGATAGTCCTATGACAAGATGGAAGGTGACCCCTAGGGTCCTACTTCCCAACCAGGCACCATAACCTACTGTGTGACAACCATCACAAAAGGGATCCAAAGCAAACTGCTGCTCCTTATCAAGTCAAGGATTTTGTTTTCAAGTAGGAAAAACCGTGTACACCAATTTTTTTTTTTTTTAAGCCACTCTACACATATTCTCTTAAGAGAGTCCCTGGTAATTGCCTTAATGGTAATTACATGCTTGGGGCAGTTGACATGCACTGTTATTTTTCTGGAAGTGAGGAACGAGGGACGGGAGCAAGAGAGGAGGAGGGAGAGTTTTGAGATAATGAAATCTGTTTAATGACAGAGCCATACCGTTAACCTAATTAAACTGTAAAGTGGTAAAAAAAAAAAAAAAAAAAATCCAGGTACTAAATGGAAATGAAGAAATAAATCAGCTAAGACAGCAGCACTTCTGGGAAACCTTCTGGATTCCGAATACTCTGACATTGCAGCGTCCGGTTCTTGCCATTGTCCTCTGGCCCCCCTCAGCCTTGTGCAGAGGTCTCTTAAACCGCCCTGTTCAGTCAGGCTTGATTTACAATGTCCACAGCAGGTGTCCAGGCCCCCTGGGAGTGTGTGTTATGTAGCTCATATATTTCGGAAGCCAGACCAGCCAGATAGATAAGGAGGCAGAGTACTGGCTCCAGGGTCAGGGAGAACGTGCTCACCTGCCCTACTGATAACCAGATACACAGCATTGGGCACTGAGGCTTAGATGCCTTCACCATTTCTATGTACGCATCCCCTGTGTGTTTTTGCAGTTGCAACTGTCTTAGAATGGTCCTTAAACTATTGAGTTCACTTTGACTAGAGGAGCAGAGAGCTGGTCCTAAGGAATTTACATCCCAGAGGTGGCTGCAGGTCATTGACTGGCTGGTGCCAAGTGTGACAGTCCAGCTTTCATTGCTGCCAATCAGGACAGGCTCTGTGGTGTACCATATACTCTGGAGTTCCCTTGAGGGTCAGGCTAAAGCTTCTGTCCACAGGACTTTTTCTGAAATTGCCCCCTTGCTTGGTTTCTTCCCCTTCTCTGGCCTCATTCCCCCTCTTCCTTTCTGGTTTCTCTTGAGAGCATTTCTTTAATAGATGCCACAAATCATCACTCAAGAACTAGGTAGGCTAGCCCAAAAGTCACAGACCTACCATAGGCACACCAGCCTCAGTTCCTAGATCTAAAACTCAGAGGTGGTAATTCCTATGCTCATGAGTGTTGTAAAAAGCCAGCACAGTGGGCGGCGCCTGTGGCTCAAAGGAGTAGGGTGCTGGCCCCATAGGCCAGAGGTGGCGAATTCAAACCCAGCCCTGGCCAAAAAAAAAACTGCAAAAAAGCCAGCACAGTAACAGGACTAAAGCCCTGCACAGGCCCACAGAGGTCTTCTATCTAATTCCTTTTCACACCATTGCCATCCACAACACAGAGCATGGGAGGTGGCATCCTGGTGTGATGGAGCCCTACACTCCCAGCACAGCTCTGCACCCTCAGCCCCACCCAAGCAGCTGCGCTCCACTCTCCCTATCTTGATCTTGATCACTATTTTCCATTCTCACCTAGCAACAATTAGCTAATCCAGTTCACTCACAATCAAAGACAGGATCTTATACTACCAGCCCAAGGCTTTCACTTTTGTTCCCATTGGTGAACACCACCAAAGAAAAGCACTAGGTTTATAGGTGAATGATCTTTTGGTTTAGTAGGGGAAGAGAAAGGCAAGAGACTTCAGAATCCCACATCAACTCCATCGCTGATTCACTATACTTGTCTTGACAAGTCCACTTGACATCTCAATATGTTCATTTCATCAGTGGCAGAACCATTAATATTTATAGACAGTCCACTGGGTGCCTGGAATTATTCTAGGCCCTGACTTCCTCTTGAAAGACAAGGGAATTTTCTGTGATGCACCCACAACGATGTGATGAAGATTAATTAATATAAATAAGTAATTGTCTGAATAATGCAGAGCACTCAGACACCTGGCAAATGGAAGCTATGTAAATGTTATACAGGATGAGTAATAACAGCGAAGAGTGGATAGACAAATTTCCAGCAAACTTAAAGTCTCCATCAACCTATTAAGTGAACGAAAGTAAGCCTTTTCTTGATAGCTTATAACTGATGCTTTTGTTTTTTTCTGACTGCCTAGGCAGTGGAGAGAGACAGAGAAGTGAACAGCCTGAACAGCAAGCTGTTGAGCCTGCAACTTGACATCAAGAATTTGCATGATGTCTGCAAGAGACAGGGGAAGACCTTGCAGGAGAACCAGCTCTGTGTGGAGGAAGCCATGTTGAACAGCAGCCACGTAAGCAATGTGCTGCTTCTGCCTACCTCAGGCGGGAACATCAGAATGTTCTTCCACTGGTTACTCAGGAGTACATATTGAGCAAGTAGTGAGAGAGAATACACAGAGAGAGAGAGAGAAAAAATGCCATTCCTGCCCTCAGGACTTCTTTTTTTTTTTTTTTTTTTTGTAGAGACAGAGTCTCACTTTATCGCCCTGGGTAGAGTGCCATGGCATCACACTGCTCACAGCAACC